>PVIC010005416.1:0-58008 GCA_004025085.1 Thryonomys swinderianus
TTTTTTTTTGCTTTTTGGAGACAGGGTCTTGCTTTGTAGTTCAGGCTGGCCCTGAGCTCACTATGGTGCCCAGGCAAGCCGCCGTGAACTCAGCAATCCTCCTGTCTCTGCCTCCCGAGTGCTGGGATTACAGGCGTGAGCCACCACGCCCAGCATTATATGTGGTAACCAGGGATCGAACTCAGGTCCTTACGCTTGCGAGGCAGGCACCGGAACCACTGAGCTAACCCTCCGGCCCAAACTCACAATTTTTAATTCCTGTTGCAGCAGCCATGTTCTAAGCAGTGTGGAGTGGTGGCCAGTGCAGATTGGAGTCCTCACATTGCACTAAAACTTTCCCCTGCTCCAGAACATCTGAGATATTTTAAGGTTCAATGATGTTAAAATACCCATCTGAGTGATTTTTTTTAAATCTAGGAAGATATCAATCATACTTACTTCCAAATCTTCATTTTGCCAGTGAATAATTGTGTGAGGAGCCCCCAAACCTCAGTTATCTCAGTTAGGAAATAAAATAATAACAATAATAACAGGATAGTTTCGTGTGATGGTGCACACCTGTAATCTCTGTACTCAGGAAGCTGAGGCAG
Source organism: Thryonomys swinderianus (assembly GCA_004025085.1). Lineage (NCBI taxonomy): Eukaryota > Metazoa > Chordata > Mammalia > Rodentia > Thryonomyidae > Thryonomys > Thryonomys swinderianus. The sequence goes on from PVIC010005416.1 coordinate 591, forward strand.
AAGAATCTCCATGAGTTTGCACCCAGCCTGGGCTACCTAGTGAGTTTGAGACTAGCCTGAACTATATGGTGAGGCTCTGTCTTAATAAAGAATGAGAGGAAGGAAGAAAGGAAGAGAGAAAGGTAGAAGGAAGGAAGAAGGAAGGAAGGAAGGAAGGAAGGAAGGAAGGAAGGAAGGAAGGAAGGAAGGAAGGAAGGAAGGAAGGAAGGAAGGAAGGAAGCAGCCAGTCAGCCAGGATAACAAGTTTGAGGAGGTGGAAGTCACTTAAATGACCAAGAGACATAGCAAGTGCTCTTGACTAAGCATCAGCTCACATCCCTGTAACAGCAAGGCTATTAACTGGTACTGATTGAGCGCTTGTGCCCCAGCCCTACCCGAATTTCTGCCCATGGACTTCAATGCAATTCTACAGTAACTGTGCAAGAACATAGTGTCATTGTTCCCATTTTGCAGATGACAAATGAGGTCTTAGCAAGACTTAAAGTTGTTCCAGGTCACACAGTGGTAGAGCCAAGTTCCTTTATAGATGATTAAAAATGGTCACACGTTGTTCTCTGCTGTTTCCTACCTTATCCTCCCACATTGGTCATTAAGAACATTGCCCAAGGCTTCATTTGAGTTGTGCAACGTGACTGGCATAGGTCTGAACCCATGCTTGCTAATTGCTACATCAATTTTGATGAACTTTAATAAAAACATTTAAAATTCCTCCAGCACTGACTATTGACTTTAATGTTCACTCCTCTGTGGGGGTCTTGAAAACAAACCTTACTACTCGATCTCCATCTTTAATTCCGTGTGCTGCTTGCAGGAGTCTCAACATCCAGGAGAGTCTAGAAGCACCGCAGTCTGGGATGGAGCGGGAAGAGGTTCTAAAGTTGCAGGGAGGAAATAAGAAAGACTCTGCCTGGGTTTGGACAGCAGCAATCTCAGAAAGGCTCATGTCTACTGTGTTGCTGGAATCTCGGTTTGTTTTGCTGCCAGAGACAAAGTCCTGCTGTTCCTGGGACTGGACCTGGGGCCAGGATGGGTCTCTCTGAGCCATGATGTTTGGCCTGGCATATGATGCCCTCAGCAAACTGGATGTTTTCTGGGAAGCTGCCAAGTGGCTCTGATCTCTTTTGTTTGACAAACAGGTAGAAATCTTTTTGGTCTGGATCAGACTTTTTTTTTTTGAGACAGGGTCTTGCTTTGTAGTTCAGGCTGGCTCTGAGCTCACTATGTAGCCCAGGCAAGCCTCGAACTCAGCAATCCTCCTGCCTCTGCCTCCCAAGTGCTGGGATTACAGGCATGAGCCACCATGCCCGGCAGGATCAGACATTTTTAAAAAGAAACTAAAGCTGGTTCCAAAAACTAATGCTAGACATTTTCCACTGCGTGCACCAATATATACTAGAAGGGCAGAGGGGAGAAGACAAACCAGGTTCAGTTCTCATTGCCCAGCCTTCCCCTCTGCCTAACCCAAGCCAGCCGGGTCTGCATACCAGGGCCTCGCTGAAGATCCATGGGAGGCCTGGGCATTCCTGCGCCTGCATCCAGATGTGCAAAAGAATAAGAAATGTCCTCAAGCACTTGTACTGGGGTGTGGGAAAGGTGATGAAGAGAAGGTGGGGTCCTCAGTATCGGCTCAAATTGTTTCTGTGGCCTGAAGTTGTCAGGTGGCATCAACCTGAAGAGAAACTTGGGGTTCTGTCTTTCCCAGCACCCCACCCCACACCCCCACTCCAGCTCACAGCAGGTTGCTCTGTATTTCTGCAAGGAGACATTTAGATTCTGTAAATCCTGGGCTGGGCTGACCTTTCCCTGGAGGTTTCTGAGTACCCCTTGACAGGAGTTTCCATATCGTCTGGGGATATGACGTGACTAAGTGTTAATGCAGTGACCTGGGTGCCAGCCTTCCCTGGGCTGCGGCCGACCCTCTCACGTGTGAGCTGTGTAACCCAGGCTGGCTGCTGCACCTCTTGGACACTACTAGAGCCAGCTTCGTTTGCTTTCTGATCATGCATCTAGCACAGGGCCTCCTTTCCCTGAGATAAGGCTGCCTTGTACTGTCTATGTATGGCCCCAAGTACTTTGCAAGAAGCGTCCTGCTCCCTGTGGTTCCTGTGCATCTCTGAGAATTATAATGTGGACTCCAGCGATTGAGGACAATAGGCCAGGCCCTGCCAGAACAAGGAAGGCTGCCCCGTAGGCCTCTGGTCTACTCAGCTTGATCAACTCAAAGGTTCTAGAGTTGTTTGCTTCTGTGCTTCTGCCCAGACTGTTCCCTGCGTGGCCTGCCCTTCCTGCTTCTTGCTGCTGTGTGGAATCTCATCAGATTTTTGGGTCCAGTTCTGCCCACTATGTGATGAGTGCCTCTTTTAAAAAGGGCTGAGATCATGTGTGTTTGTGTCCCTATTTGGAAGGGGTTCAGTACATGTCTCTCACATGGATGAGTAGATGAATGAAGCTGGTTAGTTTTTGTTTCCCTCTCCCCCTCCCCCTCCCCTCCCCCTCCCCCCTGATTCTTGTGAAAACCTAGGGTACTTTCAGGTACTCATTTGCTCACAGCAAGTACCTCTGACTCTTTTTCTCTGTCTACCACCAGCATCCCAGGCCATGATCTGTCATGGAGAAATCTTTTCCTCTGTCTTCTAACACTGTTGGCCTTTTCTTCCAATCAAACTGTGCCCAAGAGAAGTTTTAGAAGAAATGCTCTGCTTTGGTTTGAATGTCTCCTTTAGAAAGTCCCCAAATCCGTTGTTGATGGTACTTGGAGATAATTAGGGTTGGATGAGTCATGAAAGAGGCTCCCACGATGAGGTTAGTGGATCTGTAAGTGAGGGAAGAGAGGCCAGCTGGTTCACTGTGTTGTAACTTTCACTGTATTCCAACACAGTAGGAAGGCCCTCAGCTGTTGCTGGATCCGACTCCAGAACCATGAGAAAAACATTTCTTTCCTTTGCAGTTAACTTAGTCTGTGGGAGACAGGGTAAGAGGATGCAGCCAGAACCTCGTGGCAAGCTCCAATTCCCCACAAGTCCTACAGCAAAAGGATTAACAACCAACAAACAACAAAATTAGAACCTTAAGGAAAAGGCCGATCCTGGGTTTGACTCTTGCTACTCTGAGCAGCGGCAGCAAAAGGCCAAATACTGCACAATCAGAAAGGGCCAATGCCCTGAGCTCACTGCACCTCTGTTTGGTACGAAGCCTTCACGCCCATAATCCTAGCATGCGTAAAACAGGGTGGTCTCAAGCCTTTCCACCCCAAATCATAGCATGCATAAAACAGGGTGGTTATCCACAGTAATCCCAGTAGTTGAAGATTGTAAGGCAAGGCAGATATCCTTAGACCCAAGTAAGTAAATCTTAAGTCCTAGTACAATAATCATTGTAGTTTAAGATCCTACAGAGCAGGGAAGATGTCCTCAACAATCCCAGTAGTTGATCCCGCAGGGCAAGGCAGACATCCCTAAGTCCGATTAAGTAAGTCATAAGTCCAAGTAAGTCAACCTCAGTTCCATGTGGTATTCTGTTACAGCAGCAGAAAGGAACTAAAACAGGCTACATGGGAAGCTGACCACATCATATCCAGAAGGGCCAGTGGAGGCAGAGACAGGCACATAGAATAATTGGTCCATACAGGAAAACACTGCTAGGATAGTGGACACTGAGCTCAGGCATGCGCCACAAGTCCAAGAGCTCAATGACCAAGTGACCCAACAGCTGGTGTTGGCAGAGAACCACCTTACCCATGAGCGTGGCACAGTCTGTCGGTAAATATGTGGCTCTCAGTGATGACAGGCTGCTCTACTCTGTGGTTCATGACCAATAGGACCTGTGCTGGCTTGAGGTCCACCGTGAACCCTGCTATTAAAATGATCAGTTTTCAGTTCCACAATGCCTAGGATCATGTTGCCACCTTGTCCCAGGGTTTGTCAAAGGCTCACTGATTCAGAACCTGCTACATGAGGCTATGAACCTTCATCTTGAACAAACGTCTAAGGTTTTAGTTTGGCAACACTGAAATTTAATGATAACTGCCTTCCTTTCTTAGCTCTTAATGTTTCATAGGGTTAAGATCATTTAATTTTAATGATGATATATTATTTGCTATCTTCTTTGCCCCTTGAGATGGGGGCAAGATGGGCTCAGACCCCAAATTTCTTGTGGAGATCCAGGGTCCCCCAGGTTCCTGTGACTCTGAGGCTCCACATTCCATTGGGTCCCCCACCTCGGGCTCTTAGATTCACACACACTGTCTTGATTACTCCCCAAGCAGACCCAGATGGAAAACACATCTCACTTTCCATAGAACAACGTGCTGGCACAGAGTATTCGTGGGTGAAGCAGATTTCCTTGAAGATACGGAGCAGGGCGGGCGGAGGCGAGGAAGGATTGATGTCACTGCCTGTAAACAACCCCAAGTTCACATGGGGGCTCCTGGTCTCAAAATGCCTTGTGATCACACCCTTCGCTGCAGCAGCTACAGCTGGGTACCTGCTCACCGCTCCTCAGCACCCCCTTTCCTGGCTGGATTCTCTCTCCCTCTTCCCATTTTCCACAATTTCTTTCCCTCCTCAATTTCTTTCTTCCCTACAACAGTAAGCCATCGGAAGTGATCCTGAGATCATGAGTCCCTGCCAGGTAAGAGACCCTGGCTCCTATAATACAGACACCAGGGGTCTCTTACAAGTGCAGAGGTGAGGTGTGAGGCTCCAGGAGACCCCACACATCCACATGGTGAACCTGGGCCACCGGCTGGCATCTCTTCTGTCCCTGCTCTGACTCTGAGGTTTGTTTCGTGAACACAACCCTCTACTTCCTCTCGGGCTTGGGCTGGCAGAGCCAGAATCCAGTCCTCCTTCCGTCACTCGTGGCCTGATTTGGGCCATGAGTTGTTTTCTCCTGGGACCTCAGTTTACCCAACTTGGAAAAAGATCTGTTTGTGACACTGCTTGAACAATCTGTAGGAATGTCTCAGAGCATGAGGGTGGGAGTGGGGAGCGGAACTCAGGGCTCTGCAGCAGAGGCTGCCCTACTTCGTCTGTTCGTGAGGGCTTTTGATCAGAGAGAGGTTTCTGTTGGCTACAAGTACTTGACTCCTCTGGTCTCACTGACCTTGAAGGTTCATGCTCTAGTGACCTCTGCGCTGTCGTGGCAGTGCTGTCAGTGGCAATGGGGTGCCCTTTAGCACTCCCTGCCTGTCCTTTCATAGGACTCCCGTTAGCAGCTAGCAGAAATGCCCATCCCAGACAAGCAGTTGTGCCAGTTGGCCTGGGGGGGTCCCCATGGTGAAGGGTGTTTTGGGGACTTTCTGAGTGTTAGTAAGTGTGAATCAGGCTGTAGGCTTTCCATTTCCGCTGCACAGTCCTCTTTGAGACGGGCATGTTAAATGTTTGCTCCAGCAAAATACAGTCCAGGGCAGGTATGGGAGGACAAGAGGGGCACCACCATCCCACCGTGGGTGACATGCCTTGGAAACAGCCATTCCAAGTCTGGGGCATGGAGGAGGGCCAGGGCACGGCATGGGCAGCACTTGGGTGAGCTGCAGGCCCCACTCACAGACAGATACAGCCCAGCCCGTCATCCAGTTCCCTTGGCCTCAGAACAAAGTTAAAGGAAGCCATGTGCTATGCTACATGTACTTGCAGCACCTGACCATCCACGATGCCATCTGACCCAAACAGCACCGAGAGCCACCTGGAGCCCAGTGCTGTGATCGCCACCCCGGGACCTCCAGCCCTACATCCGGTCCTGAACCTCACGTCATAGTTTCCCAGCACTAAAAAGGGAAAGTGGCTGAAGATAAGTCCTTGAGTTTCTTTTCTTTTCTTTTCTTTTCTTTTTTTTGAGACAGGATCTCACTTCGTAGTTCAGGCTGGCCCTGAGCTCACTGTATAGCCCAGGCAAACCTCGAACTCAGCAATCCTTCTGCCTCTGCCTCCCGAGTGCTGGGATTACATGCCCAGCCCCTTGGCATCGCTTACCTACCACAGTCAAGGCACTACCCACTGAAGGGTTGGTTCCTGTCATCATCGACATTCACTTCACAACCTGAGTCACTAATGTGTCTGCAACTCAGTCTGTTCATTCAGCTGCTTGCCCTGTCTGTTTAGCCACCCAGGCACCTAAGTCCCCATTGAGTCTGACCATGTGCTCTGCTGGCGTGTCAGGCACCTTGGGGAACACAAGCATGCATGCACACACATAGGTGCACATGTGCACACAATGCCGGGCTGTGGTTCCTGGCTGTGAGAAGACCGCATGGTGGTTGAAGGACAAGGGGAAGGAGTGTGGCTGAGTCCCTGAAGAGGGACTGTGATGTATTCTCACCATTCAAGGCCAACAGGGCTTGCACACTATATGGCACACAGAGGGCAGTTAGCCTCCCACCTGTTTTGGTTGGGAGGATGCTGGGCTCAGTGAGTGTTCAGTCCCTGTAGCACTGGAGTCCTGTGGCTCTGTAGGAGTTTAGAGAAGGGGTGGTGCTGGTTCAGGTGATCAGAGAAGACGCCTGAGAGGAGCTGAGTCTTGTGTTCAGCTAAGGAAGTGGGGGTTTGTGAAGGTGAAGGGGAGAGAGAGATGGAGAGAGTATGAACTGTGAGTAGAGAAGGGAGGACAGAGAAGAGCATAATAAAGAGTTGAAAAGAGAAGAAAAGGAGATGGGAAAGAAGTGGCAGAGTTCAAGAAAGGAGATAAGAGAGAGAGAAAGGAAAGAAAAAGAAGATGAGAAGCAAAGAAGGAGAGGGAAAGGGAGAGGTGAGAAAGAGGATGAGAAAAGAAGGTAAAACAGACAGGAATGAGAAAACCCAATGACATCTCCTCTTTAAACTGATCTTTCCCTGGTGTAATAATCGTGCAGACCCACAGGGTGCGGTGCGAGACTCGATACATATCTATAACTGTGATGATCGGGCCAGGGGAGTGAGCTGTTCCACTTCCTTAGTGTTGGTTATTCCTAGTGTTGGGGACTTTTGATCCCCTGTCTTCTAGTTCTGTATAAAACATAATAATAAATCCAATCACCGCCAGCCTGCCGTGCTAATGTCAACTTCCTAACCCTCCCAAGAGCCTGGCTATTTCTTCCCCAGAATACATGGGATAAATATCTGGGTGACTCAGAACCAAAATACCTTGGTGGGAGAACTTTCTAGGGCTCAAGAAAAAGCAGTGGCCTTTCCAGAGGGTTATGGCTGCTTCTTTCCCCAGGAGACCAAGCCGCTCCGGTGCTCTCCTTCCTGCAGCTTCCTGTCCAAGGCTTGTTGCCATGAGCACAGTCTCCACACCAGACCGGAACCTCTCATGTGCTGTATCTGGCAAAAGGAGAGACCAAAGTGGTGATGGCAGCAGTTGTCATGGAAATGCCTGTCTTCCTCAGAAGTGACCATGACCATTCTTGAGGGAAACCATCTCTCTCTCCCTTGTCTCTCCCCCTTTTTCTCCACACATATATCTCAAAAATTGTAAGAATAAAAGATATTTTCCTAACCTGATTTAACAAATCCTATTTTTAAAAAAGAATATGACAAAGATACACTGTAAAAATTAGTGTCTTTTAAAAACATTTTCCTGGAACTTTCAGCTAAGGCAAAATGTCATAAAGCAGAAAGAAAATCACTTAACTATCAAAAAAAAGAAAGAACTATGATTTGCTTTAGGTTACAGAATCATATATCTAGAAAACAGGATGAAACAATAGGAAAACATATAAAATTTATAAAAGAGCTTGGTAAAATGGTCAAATAGTCACCCTAAAAATCACAAGTTGCTGTGTGGTTGTTTCAGCATGGAGAAGCTCTAAATGGAAATCTTGATTTCATTCCTTGAAGAATGATGTGGCTGTTGACAGTAGATGTGGATATTCTTTTTTTTTTTTTTTTTTTTTTTTTGCTTTTTGAGACAGGGTCTCGCGTTGTAGTTCAGGCTGGCCCTGAGCTCATTATGGTGCCCAGGCAAGCCGCCGCGAACTCAGCAATCCTCTTGTCTCTGCCTCCCGAGTGCTGGGATTACAGGCGTGAGCCACCACATCCGGCATTGTGGTATGCGGCGTTGATTGTTGGTGGGCGTGTCTCCATGCCCAGCATTATATGTGGTCACCGGGGATCAAACTCAGGACCTTGCGCTTGTGAGGCAGGCGCCGGAACCACTGAGCTAACCCTCCGGCCCGATGTGGATATTCTTAAAAGAGCTAGTCATGGTCTGGGCATCTAGCTCAGTGATTCTGATGTCTGCCCAGCAAGTACAAGATCCCAAGTTCAATCCCTGGTACCACATACCACAATGCTGGGCATGGTGACTCACACCTATAATCCTGCATTTGGGAAGCAGAGGCAGAAGGATTGCTGTGCATTCAAGGTTTGCATGGGCTACATAGGGAGTTCAGGGCCTGTACTACAAAGCAAGATGCTGTCTCAAAAATAAAATAAAATAAAATAAAATAAAATAAAATAAAATAAAATAAAATAAAATAAAATAAAACCTAAAAGAAAAAAAAAAGGAGCTAGTCGTGTTCAAGTTTGACACACTCTGCTATGTGCAAGGTTTCCTGGAAGTTCCCTCTGGACTTAATGTCCTTTCTCCAAAGCTACCACAGCCAATTCACTGCTGCACTAGGGTCAAAGTGGCTCTCTGTCCCTCCATCTGCTCTCTTGTCTACGTCTTATCCTTCATCTTGTGCCCATCACCTCTTTCTAATCAAAATCCCTGTGACTCCTGCCTGCGCCCAAGCCATAGCAGAGTTCCCAGGAACCGAGTTTGTTTGTCCCCCGTCTGATTTTCTTGCACATAACTGCCAGACACATGGCTAGTGAATATATTCTCCTCCCTAACACACAGAGTAAACAGAAAAATCAGGAGCTTTCTTGTACATCCATACTAACCTGTTTGAAAGTAAAAGCAAACAAAAACGTATCCTACCTTGGTGAGAATTGTGTGGGATGGCCAAGAAGAAAACCACAGAACTTTATTAGTTTTGCGAAAGAGAAGATTTGAATCAATGGAGAAAAAGAATATGCTCTTGGTTGGGGGAAAGAAACTATGAAAGCATGCTAGCTTTTCCTGAATTAAAACATAGATTTAGAGAACAATCTAGTTAAAATCTCAATGGAAACTATTGGTAACTGGACAGTACGAGTCTACAATGTATTTGGGAGAATAACAAGTTAAAAATAGCCAAGAATCTTCTGAAAGAACACAGGATTTCCTTTTACATATATTATAGTGTTGTAAAGCCATAGCACCTGTATTATGGGGGGCTGGCTCAAGGACCGGCCAGCTTCCATGGCACACAAGTAACTACTCTATGGACTCATACTATGACCATAAAAGTGACACCAGATAAAGAAGCATTTTCAACCAACAGAAAAGGGTTGAAATAAATGGTGTTGAGAAACTAACTCCTTGGGAAGCAATCATGTTAGGTCTTTACTAAGTAAACTCCAGATAAATGATAACATTAAATATAATAAATCCCTTGACAGTAGACAAAAACAGGTGCATATTTAGGTCACCCTGGAGTAATACCTGTCTAAGCTTAAGGACAACTGAAGAAAGCACTAAGGAAGTTGTCAACAGAATTTCCCACCCAAAACTTGTATCTATATATTACAAAAATAGAAAAGTAAATGACCAATTAGGAAACATATTTATAACTGATATGGCAAAAGGGTTAATCACATTAATATATAGTTGTATATTAATATATATAGCATTGAAAAAAGACAAACATCCCAGCAGAAAAAGTCAGCAAGGAAACAATAACAATATATGACATTACAAATGGTTACCATAGGAAAAAATATTTACTTTTACTGTAAGCCAAGGAGATGCCAAACAAAGCACTAGGCAGACCCCACTTCACTTGTTAAGATGTTGATGATGGTAGCAGTGGTGGTTGTTAGGGTCAGGAGAGGAGATGTCATTGGTGACCCCTGAAATAAGTTCCAGCCTCCTGTGAGCCACCACAGCACCAGTTAAAGGTTAAAGAATAAGTGGAATGAGACTTACACTGAAGCTATCTTGGGTTCTGATCAGTGCTACTCTAGGCAACACAGACAAAAGCTTCAAGTGCATACAGGATTTATTGAAAACCATGAGAAGGAATAGGAGTTTTGATGTCATCAAGTGAATTACTGCCCAGCACTTGGCATGATGGTGCCAGACAGGGGTGTTAGGAAGTAGGCACTGCTTATCTTGCTAGGATGGAAAAAACTGGTACTGGGACCAGGTGCAGTTGGCAAATAGCTCACAAGTTCAGTGAGAAGCAATAGTACAGGGGAAAGGATTTCAATTGGGGTCATGCTGACCTCAGCTGCATATAACTCAACAGGGCCCTGCTACTTCACAGACCAAGACTTAGGCCTGGTGACAGCTGTTAACAAAGGAGCAAAACTAGCCCAACTCTGCTAGTTGACATCTCTGTTGGAGTTAAACAGGGCTTCGCTCTGACTCCTCACATAAAATGATATAGCCAAAGGGAGGTAGGTAAGAAGCATGTGCCACTCCTAGCCCATTAGTACTGGGTAGGGATGTCTGCTACAGGTGGTCCCTTCAAAAACTGTGTGGTCTGACTCTCTTTTAATCTCACAAGAAAGAGTCATAGTCATCTCCATCTGTCTTGGTCAAGGCTGAGTTCACAGGGCCCTTGGGTCAGACTACAGCTTGTAGAAAGACAGACTGACTGATAGAAAGCTTGAGTTGGCACCTGCCAACAGGTGTGTGCATGTATTTTGTCCATTTCTGAATCTCCAGTACCCAGAGCTGGAGATTCCCACTGGCTTCCCATGGGAGCTCAACACATATTGGCTAAATGGAGAATGACTAGGGTCATTAGGGTCACTAGGGTCAGCTGCACATAATTCAATGGGGCCCTGCCACTCACAGACCAGGACTTAGGCCTAGTTGATAAAGTCAGTTTTGGTCTTCAGCCACTAATGGATAACTTCACAGATACTAGGTTAACGGCGAATGACTCCCGTGTACCCTTTGCGTGTTTACCTCAGTGGGATCACATACTGGCTAAATGGAGATGGAGTACCGGGCAGAGAGCCTCAAGACAAGTGGTATCCTCAGTTCACTCCTGCACCCCACAGGGCTTGGAGCCATCAGAGAGGAAAGAAGAGACGGGAAGATAAACATTTGGAAAAAGATGAGTCTCTTCATCTTCCTGGGAAGCACTGGAGGAAGAGGCACTTGTGGCTTGTGCCATGTGCCCAGTGCACAGGCCAGTGTGGGGCCGCCAGGAGCCTGAACCCAGCTCTGCACGGCCTGATTATCTGCATTCCACTTCGTGAGCCTGGCTTTAATCCCAGGAGGCTGGGCTTATCATCCTTATTTTGCAGGTAATGCAATAGCTTCAGGAAGGAGGAAAATCTCCCCCTAAGGCCACACATCTTTTAAGATGAAGAACCAGAATTTAAAACCAAGTCTGTGTGATTCCTAAGCCCTTGACCTTGAAGCCATGTTCCCCTACTGTTTCTTTTCCTAAACTTCTGCCCACAGTAGAAGGAAAAGCATCCACTTTTGCTGTGTGTGCATCTTGGGAGGAGTCTGGGCCCCAGCCCTAAATCATAACCTGGATATGAACGTTGTACTGGGAAGGTGCCAACAGCATGGTGACAGCTCCCCGCCGTCCATCATGCCCCCGCAGTGCCCTGATGCACAGAGCTGGAGTGTAATCAGTGTGATGGTGCTCTGATCTACGAGGGGTGTTCATCATCGCAGAGCTGCTACCTTGACATATTACCTTAGCCACTGTCCGCGTGACAGCCCCGTAATGTATTTCTGTCATCCATCACCACTGCTGGTGACCATTCTGCCAGAGCCCTTTCTGTAAGTCTCCCTGAGTTCCAAACCTTTTAAAAATTCATGTGTGAGCTTGCAGTGCCTCTAGAGAGCAGGAGAGAAGGAGAAAGAAGCAGAGGGATGAGGCAGGGGAGAAGGTGGGAGGATGGTGAGAGGGAAAGGAAAAGAGACCAAAGGAGAGTAGAGAGAAAATCATGGGAAGACAATGGGAGAGAAAATAGATACAGAGGAAAATAAAGATGACAAGAAGGAAAGGAAGGAAGAAAAGAAAGATGAGGGAGGAGGAGGACCTGCACATTTGAGATAGGATAGAAGAAGTAATGACAGGTAGAGAGAAATTGTCACTTGGAGAAAATTGCAGCCACAAGATCGATTCAAAGTTACCAGGGTCACTGTAGTGCCCTTCCACCCCAGGCCTCTTTTTTTTCCTTGATCCTCACTTCTGGATCCCTGAAAGTCTTAAAGATAATTCTAAGTCTCTGTTTTTCTTCCAATTCTCTAAACCCACAAATTCCATACACTTACAGCTTCAAAGAAACAGTGCTATTTAATTAGCCACCCTATCCCTAAACTTCCAATGGTTTGCATTTTAACCTAGTTGATAAAGTCAGTTTTGGCCTTAGTCCACTAATGGGTAACTTGACAAATACTAGGTTAACGGCGAATGACTCCCGTGTACGCTTTGTGTGTTTACCTCAGTGGGATCACATCACAGAACTATAGGATACCCTTATAATCAGAGTATTGGCATTGATGCTAGTACAGAATTTGTCCAGGAAAGAGGTCCAGTCTCTCTCTCCCCTGTGCAACCACCAATCTGCTCTCTACCCAGATGATTTTGTCATTTTAAGAATGTCATAGAAATAGAATCAGGCGGTAGACTGATTCTATTCTAGGTGATGTTTTTTTTCCACTCAGAATAATTCTCTGCCAGTGCATTGTTACACTGTATGTAACAACCATAGTTTCCCCCTTCTTACTGCTAAGTACTACTCCACAGTGCCAATATACCATAGTTTGTTTAACCATTCACCACTGAAGGACATCTGGGCTGCTTCTAGCTTTTGGTTAATAGAAATAAAGCACTATAAACATTCCTGCACAGGTTTTTGTGTGAAAATAAGTTTCATGTTTCTGGGATAAATGCCCAGGAGAACAATTGCTGGATCATATGGCTTCGTCTCGAAGGATCCTACTGAGTTGCTTTCTACAGTGGCTGTAGCACTTAGCATTCCCGTCAGCAGTACACAAGCCATGCAGTTCCTTGTGTGTCCATCAGTGTTTGGTGCCATCAGTATTTTTTATTTGAACCATTCTGAAAGGTGCACAGTGATCACTTGTTGTTGTTTTAATTTGCATTTCTCTGATAGTTAACGATGTTGAATATCTTTTCATGTGTTCAGTTGCCATATGTACATCTTCCTTGGTGATACATCGCTTCACATCTTTGCTCATTTTTAAATAGAATTCTCCATCATTGAGAACTCTTTAAATATTCTAGATATGCCTTATCCTTTTTTGAATATGTGATCTGTAAATAGTTTCTGCCACCATACACCTTATCTTTTTTATTCATTGAACAGGCTGTTTATAGAACAAACATTTTTTAAAATTTTGGTGTTCAATTTATCAGTTTTCCTTTTATGAATTATGTTTTAAGTATGAAGTATAAAAGCTCTTTGCCTAGACTTAGATTTAAGAGACTTTCTCCTAACAGTTTTGGTTCTTCATTTTCTATTTCAATTATTTTTATATATAAGTAATGAGACTCAGGCCAAAGCTTAAGGAATGGGTGGTGAGGGCACTTTAGATAGTCTCTCCTATTGTTATAGTCTGTGGAAAAGACCATCTTTATTCATGCTGTTGTCTTTGTACATTTGTAAAAACCAGCTGACATATTCTGGTGGGTCTGTCCTAGGTCTTCTGCTCTGCCTATTGGTCTGTGTGTCCACCCTTCTGCCATTACTACACAGTCTTGATCTGAGTGGTTTTCCTTCTGTAGGTAAGGTGAAGTGGTCTCTTGATGGTTTCAAGAGTTTTTTATTTACTTTTACTTTCTGAAAGTCTTGGCCTGAGTCTTACTGGGGCTCCTTTGTATCTGGCAAATTTCGACCATTACTGCTTTAATATTTTTTCAGCCCTCCTTCCTTTGTATTCCCCTCCTGGGATCCCAAAGTTTGGCAGGAGGTCTTCTGTTAACACTTCATGGACTTCTGAAGCTGTGTTCACTTTTCTATTTTTGAGTTTGTTTGTTTGTTTGTTTGAGACAGGGTCTCCCTTTGTAGTTCAGGCTGGCTCTAAACTCACTGTGTAGCCCAGGCAAGCCTTGAACTCACAGCAACCCTCCTGCCTTTGCCTTCCGAGTGCTGGGATTACAGGCATGAGCTACCACCTCTGGCACTGTGGTATATGATATCAGTGATGGAACTTTGAACTTTGAGCTTGCCAGGAAGACGCCAGAACCACTGAGCTAAATCCCTAGGCCTCTGTGTTCATTTTTTTAGTCTACTTTTGCTTTGCTTTTCAGATTGCGAAATCGCTATTATTCTACCTTCTAGTTCACTAATTTTTTCCTCTGTTCCTTCCGTTCTACTAATGAGCCCACACATGGATGTTTTTATTTTGATTGTGGGATTTTTTAGTTCTAAGATTTCCACTTGTTTCCTGTTTATATCTTTTATTTCTTTGCTCTGGCCCTTTCTACTTTCTCCTTTGTTTCAAGCATGCTCGTAATTGCTACTGAAGCATTTTTGCTATGGTTACTTTAAAAAACCTTTGTTATTTTCATGTCTTTGTATTTCAATGTTGACATTACTCGTCCCTTTTAAAATTCAGTTTGAGATCTTTCTTCTTGGCTTAATGTTTTTTTTTAAATTAAGACCTAGATATCACTACATCATATTAGGAGACTCAGATGTTATTTTTTTTAGTAAATTTGATCACATTCCTCATGTGAAGTCGGCACGTGTACATAACATATCTTAATTCCCTTTTTTAACCCCTTTCCTAGGTGATATCTTCCTCTTTCCATCCCTTGGTCCTCTTTGAGAAAAGCTCTCTCCCTACTTCCTGTTGTCTCTCATTTTGTGCTCTTTCTCTGTAATTTGGACTCCTCATATGGGAGAAGTCATGCATGCAATATTTAAGCCCATATGTCTGGTATATTTCACTTAACATTATGGTCTCAAAGTGTATCCATTTTCCGGAACCACTGAGCTCGATCCCCACCCTATTTTCCTACAAATGACTAGTTTGTCCTTTTGGGGGGTCTGAGACAGGGTCGTGCTATTAGTTCAGGCTGCCCTTGGACTCACTATGTAGTTCAGGCTGCCCTTGAACTCACAGCAATCCTCCTACCTCAACCTCCCAAGTGCTGGGACTACAGGCATATGCACCAAGCCTGGCTGGTATGTCTTTCTTTATGGTGATGTGAAGCCTTCTAGTCTGGCTGGCTCATTTTAGATGCCATCTGGCTGTGGATTGGCTGGGCCGATGCTGCCCTGTTGGTGTGAGGTGGAGGAGGAGACCCAGTTCTCCACTAGTCACCTTGCTATGTGAGAAGGAAACTCCTTGCTACTGCTCAGCGGGGATCCCAGGAGCTCTTGCTGACACCAGTGTGGTTACCTCATACCAGGAAGCCACAGTGAAGATCCTGCTTTCCACTAGGCCCCTGGGGGCCCACTCCCCTGGAAAGAGGAAGGGGGGCCCCACTGCTGCCCAGCAGGATGGAAACGCAGGCTCCCTTCTGTGGTGTTTCCTGTGGGCCTGGCTGGAATAAAGCGGGTCAAATGCTCCTGTCTAGATGGTATCCCTTTTAAAATTGTCTTCTGGCTAAAGACAACGTGCTTTACTTGGCACGTTTTTTCACCTGTACCTGTTGGAGCCTCCTCAGCTCCGAGTCAGGGATGCACAGAGTCCAAAGAAAACCCAACAAACTCATCACTGTGTGTCTGCCTTCTACCCACCCTGCAGAGTTGGGCCATGTTTATTTTATACATAATGCACAGGGACTGGGATTGTACTTAGCAAGAGCAGCAAGGGAAGTACACGTTCTTCCTCGAAGCAGAAATAGACATGGTCTTCACTTTAAGTGACTGAGCTCTTCAGAATATAAGTGGAAGCCCAAATTTTAAGCAAAAAAAAAAAAAAAAAAAGCTTTAAGATGAGGACCTCAGTCACACCCTCTGTCCCGAAGCATTCTTCATGTACTTCCCAGAAGTCCTGGTATTGCACAGAAATGGGCCTGGAAGCCAAAGTACTGAGTGAGCTGTCCCTACAGCCAGGCGCACCCCAGGGTCGCAGCATCTCTGTGGAAGGTGAGACCTGACGGCTGGGGGTATGTGGGGAGAGCTGGGGCGCCTGGAGCCATCCATTCCCTCCCAGTGAGCTGTGTGGCTGTCTTCAGGCAGCCTGGTTGGCTTCCTTCTCAGTCCTACTCACCCCCACACCCCATTACTAGTGCTTCCGGCAGCAGCCTCTGCAGTAAGCACCTTTTCCTCAAATTCCTACCCGGGTGTCTGTCCAGGGAGAAGCCAAACTAGGGCACACACAGACTTAATCCCTGCAGCCAGTGCTGTGTGCAAGGATGGTGGGGAGGGGCCTTGGAAGGACAAGTGACACCGAGCTCCGAGTGAAGTCTTTTATCATTTTTGACTTGACTGAGTTGCTGTCCCCACCTGTGGCCCAGGCCCTGGTGTATGAGGTCTGTCCTCCGACTCCCCGGCCTCCTCTGAACAAGGCAGGGCTCACCAGACATTGGTCTGGGGACGGTGCTCGGTGGGACTGCGTGTGTTTGTGTGTATGTGCGTATGGTCTTGTTCTGAAGTGGCCTTTTTACAAGCAGTTCTCCACGCCGTGGACCAGTTCCTTGTGTCTGGCCTCGACCTCTGACTCCCTGCCAGAGTTGGTTTTGTTTCTGTCTGAGGACTTGGAGGTGCACAGAGATGCCCTGTAGCCTGGAGTCCCTGCTGGTGCCCTGCTCCACGGCGTGACGGGGCTGGCAGGGATGAGTGGGTGCTGGGGGCAAGGGACCCTGCTCTTGACTGGCCCGGGAGTTGCCAAGGTCTGAGGAGCTCACGTCTCACGTCAGCTGGCGGGGCCACTGCTCGCCGTGTAAGTGGACAGTGGCTGGGGGCCGAGACGCCCAAGGTTTCCCCTCAGCTCTGAATCCTTAACAGTGGCTCTTGCGGTAGAGACCCGGGTTGGGCACTAGCTGTCCTCAGGAGAACCTGCAAGTCCTGTCAAGACGAAGGAAATGCAGACTGCAGCAAGGGCAGACGTGATCTGGAGGGATTCTCCCAAGAACAGCTCAGGAATTCTGGCCACGGAGCAAATGCTCTGGACAGGAAGTCCGCAGGTGTCACTAGGGTCAGGAAAAAAATAACCTTTTTTAAAAGGAAGAATAAACCACTCTAGAAAGAATGGGGTGTGGGGGCTCCTGGGACAGAGAGGGCTTGTTGACCTCAGTACCCCGGGCAGCTGTCGCTGAGAACCGTGCTGGAGAGAAGCAGGACCAGGCCGTGGGATTTAGAGCCAAGAGCTGAGAAGGACAGGATGTCGGCCCCAGTTTGGCACACAAGCATTTTGCTCATCAGTTATTGATGATCACACGGTTCAGCAAATTGCATGTGAGATGATGTGATCCAGAGGCTCTGGCTAGCGGGGCTGTGGTGAGAACAGTGTGCCGCCAGGCCAAGGGAGTGGGGTAAACACACGAGACAGAGGGGGTGTCTACCATCAAGCATCCTAAAACACAGGTGAAGTTCAACCTGGGCCATCCCATCCTGGTGAATACTTTTTTCTTCTGAGACAGGACCTCACTATGTAGTTCTGGCTGCTCTTGAAATCCTATATAGCCCAGACTGGCCTCAAAAGGGCACGATCTTCCTGTCTCAGCCTCCTGAGACACACCCAGCATACAGGCTCCTGGAATTTGAGTTGACTCTGCAGGATGTGTAGACTTTGCCCAGTATCTCTGCAGGAGATACCTAAGCAGGCAGAGGCTCCCTCCACACGCTGGGGCCAGGAGCTTGTGGGGGTGGCATCCCAGCAGGTGGCATGGGGCTGCTAGTCTGACAGCAGGGTGGCACTGCTCCCAGCTCTGCTTCCCCCTCCCTCTCAGCTCCCAGCCACCCCCTCTCCGCCTGCCACACAGCTGTTTTGCCAACATCGAAGCCTGATTATCTTTCAAGTGGCTTCTTGGAACAGCTGTTCCCGCTCCTTCCTGCTCAGAAAACAAACAGCCTCTGTGTTGTCTTTTGCTCTCGGGAGGAGCAGCCCTCTGCCGCTGCCACAGCCACAGTGCCTCCTTGAGAGGTTAGGGACACCTGGGGAGTCTCCCAGGTCTGCTCCTCGCCAGGAATCTGGCTCCAGATGGATGGCAGGAGCTCCTGGGTCCTTCGAGGTACTTTGAGTAGGAAGCATCTTGGCCCACTTTGAGCAGAACTGAGACTTCAGGGAAACCTCAGAGCATTAACCTCTTGAAACACCTCAGCACCTCACCATCTCTGACTGTGAAGGACCCCAGGAGTTGGTTCCAGGCTGAAAACTCCCTTCTGGTTTGCACAGCCCCACAGAGAAGATCCTGCTGGTGACTGGCTGAGGTTCGTGTTCTGAAAGCAGGAGGGTTTCGGTTTCTGTCTTATGAATATGAAAGTTGCATCTTAAGTTAATGTGTCTTTTAAGCGCGTCTGTTTCATTTCTCCCCCTAAGCGACAACGAGAGTGCCTGGAGGCCCCAGCCATGACTTGGGGGGCTGGCAGGATGTTCTGTGCCCTCTTCCCAGAGAGCAGTTGCCTTTTGAGCTCTATATGTGAGAACTTGTGCCCAGAACCCAGCAGTGCTGGGGGGCTGGCTGATGGCATGGGTGGTATGAGCAGCAGCCTTCAGGTGGCATCCCAGAGAGGAAAGAGGCTGAGGAGAGACCTCTTCAGTATGAGCTCTCTCGGGAGAGGGCATCAGAGGTCCAGCTGTGGGAAGGCAGGACTTGGGGGCTAACCTGGGGAGGGACACACTGACCCACCACTGTGTCACAGTCCTTGGCTATAGGACTCTGGCAGCTGCTACCACATGGGAGTCACCTGTGAAAATGTCTGGGGTCTGTCCCCGGATTTCTCATGGATCTAGGACAACACCCTTGCTTGTCACCACCCTGGAGTCCCCAGCGCTCCCTGGCCTGGTGGTCAGTGACCTGTGCCCCTGTGGGTCCTCCTTTGCTCACCCAGGCCGACCCTGCCCTTGCCCTGCTGGTCCCATGGCACACTCCGGGCACACTCCCCTGACACTATCCGAGCTGAGAACCCAGCATCTTCCGAAGTAAACGTTTGCTCCTCCCAGACCCTCTCCTTCCATCCCCCCGCCCTCCCTCTGCCAGCCAGTGTCCCGAGCGCAGGTAACCCCCTCTGCTGTGCTGACATGCTCCCCTCTGGTGCCGCTGGTGCTCTGCTCCAAGCCACCACTGTCACGTCCATGGGGACGACCCAGTAGGTGCCCTCATGGCCTCCCAGCCCTATCATTCTGTGTCACCACTGCACCGCTTAGCACCCCCCCAGCTCTGTTCCCAAGGGACTTCTCAGTCCTTTGAACAGCACATGTTTCTGCCTTGGGGCTTCTGTGCGCTCTGTTCCCGCTACCCGCTGTTCCCTGGGCCTGTGAGTGTTTGGCTTCTTGATACGACGTTACTTCCCAAGGTTCATGGTTTTTAATTGGACACATCTTCATATTTGCGCTTCTCTTTCCCAAGACTGTTCCAGGAGGGCAGGGACCGCACCTCATTTGTCCTCACCCAGCACAGAGTGACACCTTTTGTTTCACCCCATGCGCTGACATCAGCTGCAGCCCCGTCCCCACTGCACTCTGCTCGGCTCAGCCAGACCGAGTCTCCTCGCCTGTGCGGAGCCCTCGTCCATTCTGTCCTGGTCTGTCTGTCCTGCTCTCTGCTGCCCCACTCTGCTTAGTCGGCTCCATCCCTTCTGTGCGTTTCCATCCAGCTCCATTCCGCTCTGGTTTTTCTCACTCCTGTCTATACCTTGACACCTTTACTTCTTCACCCTTACATTGGATTCGCCGGACTTCCTCTACACGGAGGGTTTCATCTCCTCCTACCCGGTTTCCCACACCCCCAGCCTCCCGCAGGACTGAGGGCCCCTCTTCCGCAGCGGGGAGCGCTTTGTCCCCAGGGTTCCCCCTGCTGGAAGCTGGGCCCTCAGTGTGGTGGGCAGATGTGGGAGCCAGGAATTGGGTCCCAGCTCTGCCCCCGGAAGGGTTCAGTGCTGCTCTCCCAAGCTGGTCAGTTCTTGCAAGAGTGGGCGAGACCTCGGAGCCGCCTCTCACGCTGATGCCTGCCATGCCGTGAGGGCTTGAGGGACCTCACTGGAGGGTCACTGCCTGTCTGCTTCTGAGTCGATGCTTTGGTGCCACCAGAGCAGAGGCCCTCAGTCGGAAACAACTATCAGGCTAACATCTAGCCTGCTTGATATCAGGACAACAGCAGAGACCACATAGCCCAGTGGAAGAAGAATCCTAGCCCAAGCTGCTTAAGTTTCCCGAGCCTCAGTTTCCACATCTGTAAAACGGGACACTGATACCTAACTTGAGTTTTGTGAGAATAAATAGCTTAGAGTCCTGGGCAAAGGACCAGGCAAACAGCAGTCCAGCCCCTTACCAGTATGTGTGCTCAGGAAAAGTTCACACTTCCTACCTTGCCCTGTCCACTTCAGTTCACACTGATCTTACAGGACAGCTGTGAGCCTCAGTTTCCTGACTGTGAAGTGGGGTAGTATGAAGCAAGCAAGTGGTATTAGAGAGGCACTCCAGAACGGTGGTTTTTTGGACTGAACTGGCTAGATACACGGTAAATGCTTGTTGATTGAATGATTGATTGTAGCTCACACCCACACAGTAATACTAGGGCCAGGCTAGGTATATAGCAGCTGGCTTGAAACCAACAAAAAAAGAATCTGAAAGGGTAGGATGTAGTAGCACCCTTTCCAAAGCAGATCCGACAGGTGGAAGCTGGGGCTGAGCTAAGGAAACGTGCACCAGACCTCCATGTATATTCAGAATCAGGGAATTAGGAGACAAGGGAGGAGCCTGCCAGAAAGAATTTATCTCAGAAGTGGAGCTGGGGGATTTGCACTAATATTTTCGGAAATTGAAACTCCAACCATGAAATTGCCTATCATTTATCATACATGGTCTCTCAAAGGGGAAGCAGAAAAGCATTTAGTCTTATTGCTTTTTAAACACATGATTGCTGAGCATGGCCATCGGGCTGCGGTTTGAAGAGATGGTGTAGCTACAAGGGTCTGGCCGGCGAGTCATCCCACACTAGAGGGAGGCTGCACACGCAGCTTGATGGCACCCGGTCCCAGCCAGGCAGGGACGAGCGCATGTGAACGTGAATAGAAACCGTGACCCCTGGCATTTCCCCGTCTTTTCTTCATGCCCAGTAGCGAGTCACCTTAAAGTCCCCCATGTTCCAGTTCTGAGCCTCTCTTTGAAAGGCTTCTGTGGGTAGTCAGGTCACATGACTGTCAAGTTTCTCTCCCGCCCTCGCCTTGCCATGCCCTGGGTTCCACTGTGGCAGGAGTCCTCGTCTGTCTCCCTGCTCCGGGCAGCTTCTGAAGAGCCAGGCGGCTGGCCTGAGACAGTGAGTGAAACAGAAGAGGCTGGAGACTTGCACCTCGAGCCCCTGTTCTGCCGACTGCGGTGCATGTGAAATGGTGAAGCAGATGGGGCTGAGAGCCCAGGCTGCCCGCTTTGCTCCCAGCAGCACTGTGAGGGGCCAGGCAAGCGACGCAGTACTTCTGTTACCATTTACAGATGAAGAGTCTGGGATGCAGAGGCGGGGGACCTTGTCCAAGATCACAAGGCTAGAATTTCACGGGGATGATGAGATTCTTGCCCAGGTCTTCTGTTGTCTGGAGCTGCTCTCTTTCTCCTGAGCAGAGAAGTGCCCCAGGCCAGCAGCCAGTGCCCTAGGCGGACAGCCAGAGACAAGAAGACACTCACAGCCCTGCGTGCCCCTCCAGGGCAGCATGGCTCAGGGGCAGAGAGCTCCTGATTCAGCCATCCTGGTTGATCCTGGGCCTAAATGGTGGCTCTGATGACAAGGTGTCCCACCTCTGTGCACATCTAGGGAGCAGATCTCCGCCTCCTGGAACCGCCAGGGACTGTTCAGTGAATGTGATGTTTTGGGCACCCGGCTTCCACCCGAAAACCTTCACACCTGGTGCTGATCCCTGCATTTCCCCAGAAAGGTTTTGCCTTTCCTCACAGTGGGCGGCTGTGGAATGGCTCTGTGTCACAGCCTTTGATGTCCTGAGGGGGCACTTTGTGCTACTCAGTGCCTCTTGTAGGAGAGGCATCGAAGCAAATGGCCTGTAGGATTCAGTCCTGACCCAGGCTATGCAGGCCAATGAGGTCGCTGGACATAGTAGTACTTTTTCCTTTATTAAACATCAGGACACAAACATTTCTCTTCATACCTTATTTACCGGAAAGCACAAGTGTATTGAAATGTGCGGCCTAGTAACTTTATCATCCCTTGGTGTAATTTCTTTTATAATATATATTCTTTCTTCCCTTTGTACATCTATTTTTAAACATTATATGTATAAAATGTATATATAACACTGAACTTAACCATTTTTACAATTTTTAAATGCCAAGTTTAGGGGCATTAAATCCATTTATCTTGCTGTGCAGCCTCCACCACCATCCATCTCCAGGATTCCTTTCTTCTTGAAAAACTGAAGCTCAGTACTCATTAAACAATTCCTCACTTCCCTGTGTCCTCAGCCTCAGGCAATCACGATGCTATGGTAGTTGAACTTTTGTGACACAAGTTTTGGCATGTGTCACTTAGCATAATGCCCTTAAGGCTCACCCATACTGTCACATAGCACATGTCAGATATGCGTAGCTTTTTAAAGGCTGAATAACATTTCATTGCATGTATAGACCACAGTGTATTTATGTGTCCGCCTATTAGTGAACAAGAGTTGCTTACATCCCATCTCTGGCTACTGTGAATAATCCTGCTGTTAACTTGGGTATACAAATACCTGTCTGAATCCATGCCTTCCATTCTATTAGGTATGTGGCTATATATGGTCTTTAATTTCTTATTTTTTCAGCCTCACTAGGTAGGTTATCCTATTAAGAGAAGAAGCAGATATTCCCACCCAGTACTGAATCACACCATCTGCCCAGCACAGTCCATAATTGTCAGAGCTCAAGGGCTTGGCAGAGGAAAAGCTACTCGAATCATGGCGACCTGGAAGCAGAGAGAGAAGGAAGGAACAGGCTTCCAGCCACACCCTCATGACCCTCCTCTTCCAACCAGTTCCCACCTTCTAACAGCACATTGTTAGGGGCTCATCAGTGAGTTAATCCATGGGTGAGTATGAGGCTTTCACTGTCCTGATGGACTCATTTCAGGAGTCAGGAGGATCTCAGCCACATACTCCTCACTGTTTTTCCTCTCTCCAGCTTGTCCTCCAGCTAGTCCTGTGGTGTTGTGCCCTCTCTGAAAGGAATCCTCGACCTGCCTCTGTCTCTCAGAGGTTCTGCATGCATTTCTACAGGGCCCAGTGTGTCACAGCTGGCCAGGCCCCTCCGAGTGAGCCTTGCCAGGCACGGAACGTGTCCAGCTTACCCGCATCTCTAACGCTGGGGTCTGGCTGGGAAGAGCTGTTGCCCGAACGCAGGATTTCCAGTCTGACCCTGGCTTCAGAAGCTTCCAGTCTGTCTAGCAGCACTGTCAGGCTGGCTCTTCCATGTCTCTCTCTCTCTCTCTCTCTCTCTCTCTCTCTCTCTCTGCCTGTCACCCACTTCTCTGGTGGCAGCCACAGCCCCATATGAAAACAAACACACTCTCTTTCCCAGGTTCCCTTGCCCAGGGTTCCATGTGGCCCATTGGCCAGTGACCCCTAACCAGGAAGGTCCTTGGCTTTGTGATGGTGGACTGAGCTGGCGGGTGCATCCTTTTTGGCATTTGCCCTTCCCCTTCCTCTGGGCTGGCATGCCAGTGAGATCCTGCAATGGCTGTCCTTAGAGCAAGGGACAGGAAGTCAACAAGAGGATCCCTGGTCCTGGGAGTGGTAGGGGGAGTTCACATTCTGTTCTAGATGCTGCTGGGGTGGGAGTGAGGGGAAGACACTGTCAGTGTTTCCTTGTGGAAATCTGTCTCTGCTGCCGCCCTAGGGACAGCATGGTGGGAAGACGAGTGGGGGCTGGGGTGGCCACTGGCAGGGACCTCACATCAGGGCAACTTTGCATGGGTGTGGGTGGCCCAAGGGAGATGGAGGGACACGGATGGACTGAGATGTGGACTAGGGTGGGGAGGCGTCATCAGGTGCAGAGAAGACACAGGGCCCACTCTGGGCACCCTGCTTGGGTGCCTGAGTGGGGTGCCGATGGCAGCGTCAGAGGTACAGAGGGTGCGAGTGCAGAGAAGGAGAGATCCACGGGGAATGGATCTGTGGTTTCCGTCGTGTAAGTTTTGAGGAGTCTCCCGGCTATTCTCTGTGGACATCGAGCACGCAGTTGAGTGGCCGAGCCTCGGCTTCATGGAGAGGACAGGCCCGGGCTGGGATGGAGGCGGGGTCAGTGGCAGGGCTGGCATCCGACGTGATCAGGTGGGGCACACCTGTGGCAGGACACGTGGGAGATGAGAAGGGAAGGCCTCAGGGCTGAGCGCTGGCACAGTCCTGCCCGGAGGGCCAGGGAGTGAGGCAGAGCTGGCCAAGCAGCTACAAGCGAACGGAGAGAGCATGTGGCAGATGTCACCAGAAGGCGGAGCAGTGTCACTGCATCCCGCAGCTTATGGGACACATCACAAATGAGTGAAACCCAGGGGGACGGAGTGCTGCAGAGACAGGGCAGGCATGAACCTCTGTAGCAGTTTGAGGAGCAGGCGAGCAGGGTTGTGATGGAGGCTAGAGGGGCGGGGACGCCCCAGAGCACTGTGCTGTGGATGAGCTGTTGCAGGAGCTGAAGGCCATGGTACAGAAAGAGGGGTGACAGGGGCAGGGTACAGGACCTTGCGGAGGAAGTGGCTGCGGGCAGTGCCTCAAAGCAGGAGCAGGAGCAGGGTGTGGGTCGCGGGGCTGCCAGCCCACGTGCTGTAAGGCTACCACTGCCGAGACCATTTTCTGCGCATGCACGGAGCTGAGCCCAGGGCTGGTGTGGCAAGGGGACTGAGGCTGGAGAAGGCACACACGCTAGCTGGAGGGTGCAGGGTGCCGTGGAGGTGTGAGCAGTGGTGTCGGGCCGTCAGCTCGCCTTTTCTCTAGCTCTGTTTCACTGCGTGAGCACATCTGTCAGGCGGATCGGTCACTGGACTTAACGGAGGCTCGGATGGCTTCCAAGTATGAGGGAGAGAAGAGAGAAAGTGGGAAGCAGACGCGGTGACTCTGAGGCAAGGGCGTCTTTGGCAAGGATGCCAGGTGGAGGAGGTCAGCCGAGACAGACTATGCTGTGGACCTCAGGCAGTGGGGAGCTGGAGGGACACCCCTTCTTCTTGGGGGAACCCAGGTGTTGGTTAGTGAAAGAACTCAGAATGGTGCCAAGGGCATGGCTGTCTGACGACAGGACCCGCATGCCCTGTGCTGGGGTGGAATGAGGGACCCAGGGCTAGGCCTGGTTGGAGGAGCTATCCTCGCAAGCCCAGGTGCGTCCAGTGGGGCAGACCCATCAGTTGTGGGAGAGGCCGCTCGCCGGGCCCTCCATGGGCCCCAGTTTCAAAGGAAAGAGAAGTGTATTTCCAGGGCGATGGAGCTGGGACCCATGCACATAGGAACTGGCAGACACTGGGGGCACAGGTGTGCAGGTGACAGCACTACACATCCGTGCCCCCCTGGGCTGTCCGTGTGGCAAGAATGCCGAGGGCTGGCAGGAGACAACCCTTTTGTGCAGATGGAGAAAGCTATGGGCACAGTCCCCGGTGGGCAAGCACATTAGCGATCCTTTCCTTTCCATTACATTATGTCCATCTCTGACTCCTCATGCCAGTGAGATGGGGACAATCCAGCCAGCAGGCACCAGTTTCCATGGAGATACCCACTGGCCCAGCCCGAGTAGTCCCCTCAGTGCCTACACTTGCCTGGGATTGTCTCTGGAATGTGATAGCTGAGCGGCTGAGAAGACCCCGAGATGCCCTGGGCCCTCCCCTTCCTGATGAGCAGGAGTAGCGCTGCTGGGCCCACTGCCCAGGGCTTCTCTGCCAAGTCACTCCAGAGAGGCTGAGTCGGGTGTGTGGTGGGTGCTGTGGCAGGGGAAGGCACTACTGTCCCGAAGGGCTGGGGTGGGATCAGTCCCTGGATCTGGGCAGCTGAGAGAGCAGGAAGGACACTCCTGGGGTGGGATGGCGGGCTAGATGTGTCAGTGAGAGGTAGCACAGTGCGGGGCAAGAGGACTACTCCTGGTCTGGTCCTAGGGTGCAGAATCGGCTCCCCCACTTTCGGGCTCTTGTGCACCTGGGTCAGCTGGCCTCTCAGTTGCCCACTGGGTGCTCTGTCCTTCCCAGAGGCTTTCTCAGCCTTCTTACCAGCCCCGATGGGCAGATGTGACAGGCTTCATGGTGCAGATAAGGAAACCAAGTCTAGGTGAAAGGCATGAGGCCTCCAGCCTGTTCTTCCCACCACCCAAAGGGGTACTGACAAAGCTGGGAAAACTTGTTATACACCGACCAAGCCTCCTGAAGTAGAGACAGCCAGTGAGCCCTTCGGAGCCTGTCCTTCCGGGGGGTATCCTATAGGTGGCAGGGACAGTTATGCAGTCAGAACCCAAGTCAGAAAGCCAGCTCTGGGTCCCCCTCTTGGCATGAAGGAGGATGTCTGGACTGTCTCTCAGCCCTTCAGTCCTGTGTGCTGGGACTCTGTGCTGCTCACTGGCCTCCAATCTCTTGGGGCTGAGAAAGTGGCTTATCTTTGCCTCTCTGATCCTCTGCTGCCCAGTGCCAGCTGCTTCCGGAGCTTCTCCAGCTCGGAGCCTTGGGGAGTGGAGCAGTGGCAACATAGCCTCATCCCTGTGGGCTCAAAATACCTCCCCTGCTAGCCCAGCCCCTCTCCTTAAAAGCTTGTGTCTGAATTCCCCCTGGAGCACAGACATTTATCTAATGACATATGCAATGGCTTCCCTGGGATCCCGGAATGGCAGTCTGAGTGCCTGCCCTGCACCGACACGCACTGGGAACTGTGCGCATTTATTCTTTGCATCCTTAATCTTCATCCTGTTGGGAATGAAGTTGTTTTCCTCATTTACAGAGGAAGAGCTGCTGCCCAGAGAAGGGAAGAAATTTGACTAAATAGCTTGGGAATGGCAGAGACAGGATTTGAACCCAGTACACACAGCCTGGCTTGTACCATGTGACCCGTGGATGCAGACTGCCTGAGTGATACCACCCATGAGGATCTCCCAACAGCTTTTCCTCCAAGTGAGGAGTCCACACTATTGGGCCACATACTGCTTGGGCCACTCCCAGGAAGGACAATCGGGCTGGCTGGGTGGTGGCTTGGTGGCAGTGCTGGGTGGCCGGGGGGGTCTCCCTGGCTCTCAGGCAGGCACAGCCACTGTCTCCGGGCAGCGATAGGATGAGTAACTGACGGTGATTAGCTAAATCATAACATCGCTCATGCCATGCATAAGTGATGAGCCAACTGGTGCCAGGCCGCGGCGTGCAGCAGTGGGCAACCCCCCCAGCCCAGAGAAGCCACCACCGCAGCGGCGCCTCCCTGTGTTATCTGGCACATCAAGTACTGCGACAATGAATATAGATTGACCTTATTATAGCAGCCGGCTGCTGGTGCCAGGCGCAGCCAGGCATACTTTGCACAAATTAAAGGTGTCAGCATGTAATTTACGGTTCATGGCGACGAGGGGTGGTGGGGGTGAGAGAGGCACCGAGGCAGGTAGAAATGAAGGTGGGCTGGTGGCGGGGCTGTAGCCAGAGCCTCACGTTAACGACAGGAGGGGCAGCCGAGGTGTCATTTCCATCTGAGTTTGCACGCTTTAGCTATTCATTGCTCAAGGGAGGGGGCGGCCCCCTCTTCCTGGCTTCCCCTACACGCGCTGTGTGCATGTGTGTGTATTTTGCAGCTAAATTACTGGTTTTACCTGAAGAGCGTAAAGTAGGTGTGCTAATTTACGGCTCGGCAGATGAAGCCGCGGTGTGGGAAGCTAGCTGTCTGGGAAGCCTGTAATACGACATCATTTTCCTAACACCCCCCCCAGAGCAGCTTGACATCTCGAGTTGGGCCTGTGATTAAAGTTGTAGTCTTCCTTCCAGCCTGCTCCTTTCTCCAGCACGGAGAACAGATTAAACTTGAAGTAATAGATCTCGGTTTTCTTGCCATCCCACTGATATACACAGTACACAGTTTGACACTGAGAGTAAGTTATACATCACAAACAACAGCCTCTGCCCTTCACCGCCCGGAATTAATTTCCCATTTGCTAAGCTTTCCTCTTCTCCAAGCCCATTTTCCAGGCCAGCAAGGCTCCCCCTTCTTCCTCTCCCCCGCCCCTGGCTTCTGCTTCAGAAAGCAGGGGAGGGACCGGAAAGGGTGGCCCAGGTCAGCTCCTGTACCTCTGGGGTTAGCTGAGGGTGATGTCACTCAGCAAGCCCAGCCTTCTGAGTGACAGGTCTATCCCACAGGACACTGCAGAGGGGGAGGAGGAACTGGGTACTGGCCCGTCCACTCCTGCCTCCTGCAAGGTGCTGTCTCTGCTCTGCCTGTATGCCTGTAGGGGACCTGTAGGGACTGCTGATGTTCCCGGCTGCCACCTGGGCTTGGTGATGGGGAAAGAGAGGCTGAATACTTTCTCTTGCTTCTGCTTGTGTGATGCCACTGTGTCTCTGGGAAGAGCTGCCTCTCTGGTGCGTGCCTCTTTTATGGAGTGACCCTTCTTCCACGACTCCAGTGCCCTGTCTCCTTAGGTTTGAAGTGGTGACAGCTGCCCCACTGCCTGTGGTCTCTGGGGGTCCCACTGTCCCCTTTGGGCTCACTTAACCCTGTATTTGTAAAAAGCCCTGGATCTGTGTCACTTTGGTTGAAGTGTCTGGGGGATTCTGTTCCTTAGGGGACCCTGAGTGATGGGACCCAGTTTCCCCTGAGGACCCAAGCCACCCCAGGCATATTGTGGAAGGCAGGGGTGGAAGGAGAGAAGGCTGCTGCTGGTAAAGCAGGGTGCTGGGTATATCGAGGAGGGCTTTCTGGAGGAGGCGAACGGGTCCTGCAAATGAATCAGAATCGGAACATAAACAAACTGTGACCTGTCAACCGCCTGTCTCTGGCTAGGGTTACCAGAGAGGATGGGTAAGGAGCAGGGTGGCGTTTTACATGTTCAGGCCCTAGGCCTCATCTCCGATGTACCGAGCCCGAGTCTCCAGAAGTGCGACCCAATAATTTCTTCCATCCTGGGAGTTGCAAATCCTCCCCCAAAACCTCTGTATAGGGGCCATGTGGAAAGAAGGCGCAAGAAGAGGAAGGGGCTTGCTTAGGGTTTCACAGGGACGAGTCCCACTGCCAGGCTGAACCTCAGGTCTCTTGGCGCCCAGCACAGTGCTCCTGGCTGCTCATTCACCCCATGGCTTCCTGGTGGATGGGGCACAGCATGTCCCCCCAACAGTGTCCCTGCCCCTCCCCACCCGCAGCCTACTCTCAGATGGCAGGGTGGGGGTGGGGGGTGGAGGAAGGTGGCGGCCAAGTGAGAGCCTGGAATAACATGACATTTAGAAGATGAATCACTGGCACTTTCTGTTTTCTCCTCTGCACCCCGCCCCCAGGCACTCTCTGAGCTTCTGGAACACCAGACGTCATGGGGGGGGGGGAACCTGGCTGCAGGCACTGCACCCCTTTGGATCTCATCCCTGGGATGGTCCCCATTAGGCCTAACAGGGCCATTGGGCTACCACACGAGGGAGCCCCTCTTCCTGCACCCCTCCTTCCTCCCTCCTGTCTCAGGACTGTATTCTTAGTGGCCTTGGGGAGCTGGAGCCCAGGATGCAGCAGTGCTGGAGTAGCCAGGGAAAGCCCAGCAGCTAGATTAGGAAACAGAGGTGATCTCCTGGGTCCGTGTCCACGTGCAGGTGCCCTGGCCTCTTCCCTCCAAGGTGTGAGAGGGGCTGGCACACCCTGGCTCTGGCTTTGGAGCCCAGGTTTCTCTACTTGGCCCAGGCATGACTCACCCCACATCCCTGCAGTGCCACACAGTGCTGGACACATGGCAGGGGCTGAGGAAACTACTTTCTGGGTCCTCTGTGACTACATCTATGAAATGGGTTGGTGGTCCAGGCCCTAGGACCCTTCTGTCTTGCTGTCCTCGGGCCTCAGATGCTGCAAGAGATGCCAGGGTGTGCTTGCAGTGCTGGGAAGGCTGGCACACAGTGAGTGCTCAGTTCTTATCTGGGGAGGGGAGAAAGGGGCGGAAGGAAGGAAGGGAGAAAGGGAGGGCAGAAGAGGTGCACAACCTTTCTTTGAGCTCTTTGCAAAACAGAGCTCCATTTGAGAGCCCTGGGAGGTGTGTGAGGAACTCCACAGATTCCATCTCTTGGGGCCCTCCAGGAAGCAGGAAGAGCTCAAAGCTGCATCTGGCTCAGGGGAACCTGGACCCTGCTGATGTGAAGCCCTGTGCAGGGTCCCTGGAGCCCTGTCTGTCTAGGAAGGACGGCACTGGGTGGCCACAGAGCAGCCAGGGCTGCTAGAAGCAGGTGCTTCAGGTGGGCTGCTGGGAGTGGGTGGAGTTTTTCATGCGTGCCGGGGTCCAGGGCCAGCTGCAGCTGCTCACTAGACTTTGTCTCCTGCCACTAGCACCCAGCTACTGCTCTAAATCTCTGCTCACCTGGCTGGGGCTGGCAGGAAGTGTTCTCAGGTGCCCCTGGAGATGAAAAGGTGACAGGGACTGCCATCAGCCAGTGGGGAGTGTATGTTCCATGCTCTTTGAAGACACACTTCTTCCTTTACCCTTCGTGCCCCTCTTCTTGGTTCTCTCCATGGTCGCTCGGGGAGCAGATGCAACCTGGCGTATCTCCTTCCCTTCCTGGACTTGGGCACACTTGCCAGGGGGTATGTTGGGCAGGGAGGACAAGGGACAGAGTAGACCTGGCTAAGAACCTAAGTCCAAGGCCTGTAAAGTCAACAGGGAAGCTCAGAGCCAGACCCTTGACTAGAACCAGAGACTTGGTGACAGTTAAGCAACTCACCGCCCAGAGACTGTTCCCATTTTACAGATGAGGATGCAGTCATGGAGACAAAATGAGACCTGCCCAGGGCCACAGAATTCTGCCTGGACCCCAATTCCTGGGGTGCTGGTTGGCATCCCAGATGTGTTTGTGCACGTTGTCCTTCTAGGTCACTGTGATGCAGGTGGAACAGCTGCGTATCTGGCCAGCAATTACACCTGCAACTCTGCCAGGCTTAGTGCTGTAGCCCAGGAGCAGCCCAGGCCTCCAGAGACCGGCTGCACTGACATGGAGAGAGAACAACATAAGGCCCAGAAGGAAGCGAGAGGACACTCATGAACAGCCATCACGAGTGCTGAGCAGACACCACGGACTCTAGGAGCCATCATGTGGGGGACTCGTGGAGATGTTCATTTTACAGATGAGGAAATCGAGGGTCTCAGGGCTGTGACCCAGCCCAGGCTCTGCGTGCTGATCTCCCTCTTCTCTGCTTTGTCACTTTCTAGAACTGCTGTCCGCGGCCCTGCAGAGCCTCAGGTGGTGGCTATGGGGACTCCATCCCACATGCCCTTCCCATCCTTGACTTCCTTGGTCCTGAGAGCTGAGCAGGACTCTTTGGCCTCCAAGTCCCCAGGGGGAGGGACAGACCCCAGCATAGATGCTGGCTTACCCTGGCTGAGCTGAGAAGGCTTCAGAGAGGAGCCCTGAGGTGCCAGCTGGCCAATGGGTCAAGGCACAACCCTGGTGATGCAGTCTGGCTGTAGGCTCTGCCAGCCACATCTTGGTCAGCTGCCAGGACCCAGCGATGCTGGGGAGGGGCCGGGGGGAGGGAGACAATCGGCTGCCCAGGCCAGGGGAGCCCTCACATCTAGGGGATTAGGAAATTACGTGGCTTCTTGCCTCTCTTCATTACAACAGTAGAGATTCCCCAGAGCTGAGAATTTGGGGGTTCGCTGTTTCTCTGCACCCCAATGCCTGGCCCTCAGAAAGTATCTTCTGAACCCACAAGAGCTCCTCCCACCCAGCCCAGCTGGGTACATGATGATGGAAGCTGGGTCAAAGAGCTCAGCCAGAGGGCCGCAAGTTTAGCTCAGCCGTGCCACATCTGCCTCAAAAGCACAAGGTCCTGAGTTCAATCCCGAGTACTGGAAACCTCAGCCAGAAACCTCTCCTGATTTTCGCAGCAGTGTCCAGGACACGAGCTCATTAGATACCCCCCAAATCCACAGATGACCACCCAGCCCCCAGCCCTAGCACAGGTGGGTCTCACAGGGGGACCACAGAAAGGGTCCCGAGGAGAGAGAGCTGCCTGCAGCCCTGCTGGAGGAGCCCCTGGCCAGGGGTCAGTGTGAGGAAGGAGTTAAGAGCAGTGCTATCTAAACGCTTCCGTTTCTGCTCTGTCGAGAAAAACAAATCAGATCACAGTCAGCTACATACGCGTGTGTATTTGTTTATGCATTATGTACATTCAGATGCGACAATATGTATGCTACGGAAATGCACACATGTAGAAATTTCAAAATGAGATTTAAAAATGTAAATAGAATTTCCGTCACTCTCTTTCCGTGACTGTCAAGCCTGCCCTCCGTGGACAGTGCCATTCAACCAGGGCTTTAGAGCCAGACAGCCAGTGTGTGAGTCGAGTGCTTCCTTCCCCCCCGCCACCGTGTGGCTTTAGGCTGGCTCCGGGACGCAGTCCCCCCTCTGTAGTCGGGTCATCAATACTGCTTGGCAGTGGTATAGTTGGGGTGATAGGTGTGAGTTTATGGGCAACTCTGCACGGGGAGAGCTCCTCTGAGGTAACCATGGCAATTGTCACCAGGATCCAGCTCATGCTTCCTGGCTGACTTGAGTGAAACTGAACTCTAGCTCTCGTCCCGCAGGCCTGTGTTCGAGTGTCTCACTGTCACCAGAGATGCCAGGGGATGGCTGAGTACAAACCCATGACCAAGATGACAGTTTCCTTTTGCCAGATCCAGCGCCTGCAGTGTGGATGTGGGCAGTTGGGCCTGCGCTCGGTTGAAGGGAGGCAATGTGGCATCCTCAGGACAGGGCGGAGGGCTGGTCAGGTCTCAGCTTTCTCTGTGCTCCTTTGGAAATAATTGAAGTGTCAGCTTGGGTTCATGGGCTGGTCACGGTTCCGATTCCTCCTAACTTCATGAGGCAAGGCCATGAATTATACAGTGCGGGAGCAGACGGTGCTAAGTAAGGATGCATTGCAAGCTGGGCTTAATAAGGATGCTCTGGCTATTCTTGGAAGGCATTTGCAAGTCAAAAATATGGTGCATGGAGCTCTGATGTCGACTTCAAATCTTGCCGATTTCAGCTGGGTCAGCACTATTTTCTGTCACATCCCGTCAACAAGAAACAAGGAGGGGGCACACCACTTTGTTTTTAATTTTAATTTTTTGGTGATAGCACAAATGGTCAAGTGTGCCTGCCTCCTCCCACCCGGCCCCCCATCTCATCAACACGTATCCTCGCGGACTCAAATGGTCAGGATGGACATTCCAGGGCTGCAGAGTTAGCAAGTGCCCTGCCCAATAGTTCTGTGCTACATGGGGAGACGATAAAAGCCTTTCTTTTTCTTTTTTTTGTTTTCACCAAAGTTTCAAATGGCAATTACCTGCTGTCTCTATGATACACTTGTACCACGTGTTAGAAACTCAACCAAAAAAGAGGAAGGAGAACAGGCCAAGTCTTTCACAATTCTACCAAAATAGCAACTAGCATCTATTTTAAAAAGCTAAATTGTACTGGGGGAGAAGAACCCTAGTAAAAGTGGACATGCTGTTTCTCATACAAAATGCCACCAAATAGGCAGCCTGATAATGCCAGCCGCCCTTGGGGCTTCCAGAGAATGGGCCGTATCACTGAGCCGGTCCCACTGGGGTTTCCCTTTATGGGTATTGGTGGGGTCTATTGACAAGTGTAGGATTTAAGGGGACCAATCAGTAGGCATCAAGCTCTAAGAAGCTTGGAACCACCTACACCAGGAAGGCCTCTGCAAACCTCCTTTGTGGCCACTGATGACAACAAAGGTTCATGGTCTCCTAACTCACTTCCTGGATGGCCCAGTGCATTCTGGGGACTCCTAAGTGTAAGTACAACCTGGCACTGCGGTATCAATGGCAGCCACAGAATGCTATGAATTCGACACCACACAGAAGACCAGCCAGCGCTTCTCAGGCTGCAAGATGCTCAAGAGACCCTGGGGATCTTATAATAAAAAAATAAAGCCCTGCCGGGCGTGGTGGCTCACGCCTGTAATCCCAGCACTCGGGAGGCAGAGACAGGAGGATTGCTGAGTTCAAGGCTTGCCTGGGCTACGTAGTGTGCTCAGGGCCAGCCTGAACTACAAAGCGAGACCCTGTCTTGAAAATAAATAAATAAATAAATAAATAAATAAATAAATAAATAAAGCCCCTGATTTTGGAAAGTCCTCATGCCATGGTCCCGGCCCACAGACCCCACTTTGAGCAGCAAGTGTGTGGAGGAAGCTCAGTCTTCCAGGAAGTCTTGAGGTCAGATGTCCATGTGAACCTTGGCTCTGGTGCTGTGACAGTCTTCTGGCTTTATGTCCTAGATGCTGGGGCCGGGGTCCTAGGCTGGCATGAGAAGGGGCCAAGCCCTGGACCATAAGTCAGGAGAATTGGGTTATCCTGTCCCACCTGGCTCCGCTTCTCAGTTGTGTGACCTTGAGCTGCTGTCAGCTTCCTGTCCCTTTGTGCACCTACATCCCTGCGTATCTCACGCAACAGGGTGGGGCTGAGATTTGGGGGCGGAGTGAAGCCCAGGCAATGGGCCACTGCAGAAGGACAGCACTGCTGAGTTCACATCCTAGTCTGGTACTGGGGCAAACTCACTTATCTACACAGCCTCAGAGACCAGACAGTGAAACAGACCTTTGCTAAGCAGTCAGAATGTCTGCATTGCCTCCAGGTGGCCTCTTCCACTGACACTACATTATTCCAGGATCTGTCACCCCTTTTAACAGCAACCCTGCTTCTACTTAAGGTTCTGTCCTATTCTGCTTTGGTCCATAAGGCCTGGTGGAAGCTCAAGTCCTCAGGGCGAATCCCATGACTCAGGCCTCTGCCTGGCGATTGTTCACAGCACCCTGGGTGTCCTCCACTCAGAGTAAACCTCTGCATTCTGGCTGGACATGTTGCTTTCCATCTCTGTTGTCATCCATCACTGCTCCCTCATTCTACTGAGCTCTCCCATTAACTGTTGCCATGATGTCTGATCTTTGGGTATTTGGTCCTGGTCCTTCCTGATATGAACTGGGACATGACATGTCCTTAGCTGATCCCATGCAACACCTTTTCCTATTACTGTGAGTCCCTGGGAGGTTCTTCCTCTCACATAATCCCCCTCTCTACAGGCCTGGAGACCCCTGTGCTCTAATCTGGAGGTGCAGGGCTCTCACACGGCTGCAGGCGGGTCTCTCTTCATGGTGTGCTATCATCCTCCTCCGTTCTCATTTTTCAAGCTTGACAAAGACTTCTGGTTCTCAGGTTTCCTCTCACACTGAGATTTGAGTCAGAGAGAGAGGGAACATGGCTCCTTGTCCCCCACACTGCTGCCCTTGCCTCTGCCCCATCTGCCCCTGCTTGTCTGTGTCTGACCTGTACAGCTCCAGGTTGCTTCCAAGCTACGCTCTGTGCCCCAGCTCCTCGAGAGCTATGCTCTGGATGATGCTATTGCTAAGCATTTGGAACTGAGAAAACAGTTCTTGCAGTTAGAAAGCTTTAACTTTCTAGAACTTGAATCTTTTAGGAGTAATGAAGATCTATTTTGAAATTAAAGGAATTGTCTTTTTCTTTTTCTCTTTGTATTTTTGGTACAAATCCTCATCTTTCATGAGGCTGAGGCAATTAGATCTGGATGTACACGCGTATAGAGAGCATGATCATACCTTGATGGCACTGATAATAATTCTGGCTCTCTGAGGTCTTCCTGAGCTCTTGCAGAGAACCACAAGTGGAGTACCCGAGTTCCTGTCAGTCCTGCCATGATTTAGGGAAGTCACTTATCTTCTGAGCCTAACTTTCCTTCTTTACCTCTAAAATGGGGAAAGTGACAACAATCTCCTACTGTTGTTTCAGGATCTAGGGAAACAAAACATATGAAAGTAACTTGCAAATGACAAAGTGTCATATGAATAGTGACATTACTTTTCAGCCTTTCTCAGTTTTAGACTTCACTGTGTGATCATCTATGAACCCTGGCTCCAGGCTTCCTTTTAGTTGTCTATCGCCTTGTGTTCAGAGTTGTGTGTGTATCATATTATGCCGAACTTCTTTTTTTAAATTTTGCTCTGGATGGATGAGTGGATACTTAGCAGGCACTCAGTAAGTTGGGGAGGGATAAGCAAATCATTTCACAACTACTTTCCCTCCTGCTGGGTGATATGTGGCGATCTGAGTAGACATTTGGTTGTTAGAACTTGCAAGTAGGGCCACTGAGTATCCCATAGTGTTGCTGGACACCCCACAGTGTACAAGACAGCCTCACAAAGAAATGTCCAGCTGCAAATACTAGCAGCATTCTTGTCTAGAAACCCGACTATAGTCCTTTTTTTTTTTTTTTTTTTTTAGACAGGGTCTTGCTTTGTAGTTCAGGCTGGCCATGAGCTTGCTATGTAGCCCAGGCAAGCCTTGAGCTCACAGCAATCCTCCTACCTCTGCCTCCCAAGTGCTAGGATTACAGGCATGAGCCACCACATCCAGCATTGTGGTATGTGGTTACCAGGGATTGAACTCAGTATCTTGCACTTGCTAGACAGACACTGGAACCACTGAGCTAAATCCCCGATCCTGTATTCTTCCTTTTTAAACAGACTTAAGAAAGAAATTATGCATTTGTGATTTGAAAGCAATCTGTGCAACCTCAGTTAAAATTGGACTCTGGGTGTGGAAATGTTTGAAAACTGTTTCTTGATTATTTTTAAAGAAAGGAGCAGGGTTGGGGAGACAGTGGCTAAAATAAACAAAAGAAGCGTCTGATAATTATTCCTACAGTGGAAGAGAAGAGAGAGTTTAGGCAACTCCAAACTGAAGGAGAGAAGGCACGGGCATGAAGCAGGGTAGGGTAGGGGCTGTGCTGTGCTGGGAGGCACAGGATGGGAACCTCCCAGGGACAGCATAGGCATTAGTTCCACAGCTTCTGGCCTCTTCCTGGCCTTTTCATAGGCATGGGCATGTGCCATATCACAGTGATATGTGAGCCAAAGTGACACCATTTTGTGGTAGACACTTTCAGACTATGTGTATGCTTCTGCTATTCCCATGTGGTCACTTAGACAGTCTAAGTACTCGAGTGAATTAATAGCAGCACAGTACAGAGCCTGATCTGTAGCTGCCATGAAGCTGGAGAGAGAAACAAATATCAGATGCCTTGAATCCCTGCCATTCATTAGGCAGTAGGTACTACTTGTTACCATCTCATAGCCTAGCATATCCTGACTAGTACATTATAGTAAGATTGACTTAGAAAGGACACTGATTTGCTTTTTTACCCTCTTAGGTTGACTCACATGGAGCCAGTCAAAGGTCTTCATGGGAGAGAACCAGTGTAGAGATTGTTGGCCTCTTCATTTGTCCATCTGTGCTCTCAGAGCCTGAGGCCCCCTCTTCTTGCTGGTTGAGGTAAGTGCCAACTCTAGAATGATAAGATGGTTCTAAATTTTAGTCACCACAAATGTCACCATTATCATAGATGACATTAATTTTAAAGAAAAGACATAGAAAAAAATATGTCACATTTCTGTTCTGTGCATATGCTGATTGAGTGAAAAGTTTATATCAGATGCCAACTTAAAATAAGGACATACAAATATTTAATTGTTTGTGTGGATGTATATGCTTCTGTAGATACAATATGCGTGCGTCTATATAGGCTTAGAGCACTGGTTTGCCGCTGAAAGGAGATTTTGCTTCATGGGGACATTTGGCAATGTCCAAAGATGTGTTAGGTTATTGCCTGAGGGTTGGGCAGGGCTATTGTATTCAAAGGGTAGTTCATGAATGCTATTCATTACTGTACAGGGCACAGGATGCCCCATATTATCCCCAGCAGCACTGAGGACAGGCCATCCCAGCCTGGGTCCCCATCTGGATTAGTCAGGCTGGAGGAGGGTGGCACATGTGTAAGGACATGGATGGTGGACACTTCTTCAGAGCATTGCTTTGTTCATTTCCCACCCCTATCTTCTCTGGCTCATCAGGAAGACACCACACATCCCAGCTAGTGGTAGGGCAGCCTTCCAGCCCTTCTGGAGCACAGCTCTTGGTGCTCTGTGGTCCCTGGGAACATACCTGGGGTCAGGTCACTGTTCTCTGATTGATTTTTACACCCCATGTGCTGTGTGGCACATCTGGGCTGAACTGCGCCAAGAAAGATACACATGTGTTGGTAGTGGTACACAGGGAACTGGAAAGGGAGAGCAGGTCATTTCACAGCTTTTTAAAGCAGAAAGTTTTTGTTGTTGTTTTTGTTTTTAGAAGACAGGAGTTGTACACTCATTTTAAACATTGATGCTAAAAGAATTTCTTAGGCATAGTTTGTCTCTATGTGAAGATATTGAGAGTTGTGATTTTATGGGCACGATTTTACTTTATAGGAAGACATTGGTATTTGTGGTTTTTACTGCTATGCATAGTATATTTCTTCATGTATTTAAATGGTACACATGTTAGTAATGAGGTGTAACATTTACTGTCCTAACAACTAGAACCAAAATCCCATATGAAATAGAAGCTGTCTTGAAGAAATTTCCTTGATAAGTCACTGGGCTGGAGAGAAACTCTGAGGGCCAAACTGTCAGCCTGACTCCCAGATAAAAAGAGCCAGTAAAGACAGAAAAATTTTAATTTTTGCTTCTTTGATGGGGGAGTGAGAACAAATTTAAGAAAGATGCAAAATAGAGAAGTAGGAAGACACAGCAGCTGTCAAGCTGGTGAGACATTACAATGTTCCCCGGGAGGTGAATACACTAGAAAGGTATGGAGGTTGTTGAGGGAAGGGTTCTAAGAGTCAGAGTGGTTCTGTAATGCATTTCCACTTTTCTGTTAAATAACAACAGAACAAGGAAGCCGGGCATGGTGGTTCATGTTTGTAATTCCTGCACTCAGGTGCCTGAGGTAGGAAGCTCATCACAATTTTGAGGCCAACCTAGGCTCCACAGTGAGTTCAAGGCCACCCTGAACACATTCTCAGACCCTATCTCAACTTCCTAAACCGAGCAAAAAAGAAAAGAATAAGAGTGCAGCCATAGGATGGTTGTCAGGCAGCATGCTCAGAACCTTCTAAGGACCTCTGTCCTTCCATCAGAGTCTCTGTGGGAGCTGCTCTTTGCAGGTAGCCAGGAAAAGCCTGGGCTTCTTGGCTGGATTGTGTGGTAGAGCAGAGATGAAACAGGAAGAAAGCCAAAGGCTGAGCCATGCTGGGGCCTTGGGTCCTGCCCAGGGAGTTCAGTGAGGTTTTGGGGGACCTATGTCAGCCACAAGGTGATGATTAGTAGTTGCAGTCATGTAAATCTAAATTCTAAAGGGGCTGGGGGCAACAGTCGATGGTGAGGAGCTGCATGTACTTTAGCAAAGGGTTAGACCAGATGATGATTTATTTCTAAACTCAATGTGGGAAATATTGGAGAAGTGCTTAGGTGAAATAGAAAAGAAATTTAACCAGGTATATTGGTCAGTTTTCCATTTGCTGGGACAAAATACTGAACATTCACAATTTCAAGAAAGAGAGGTTTAACTTGGTTCATGGATTCAGTCCATCGTTAACTGGCTCCAAGTCAGAAATATCATGGCAGAAGGGCATGGTGGAGGAAAGCTGAATAATTCATGGTGGCCAGGAAATAGAGATAGGGAACAGTGACAGAGAGGAAGTGGCCGGGGATCAGATATAGTTCCCAAGGTCACACCTCCATGATCCACCCAGGGGTATTTTATTAATCCTCTGAGTGACTCCAGGAAATCAAATTGACAGTCCAGTTTAACTGCACAGCACATG
Organism: Thryonomys swinderianus; assembly: GCA_004025085.1. Classification (NCBI taxonomy): domain Eukaryota; kingdom Metazoa; phylum Chordata; class Mammalia; order Rodentia; family Thryonomyidae; genus Thryonomys; species Thryonomys swinderianus. The sequence goes on from PVIC010005416.1 coordinate 40,588, forward strand.
AAGATTCCCAATACATTTGCACAAATGGGGTTAAATTTTGAGAGGCAAATTCCTGCTATTTATCACTCATTTAGTTCTAGTCTTTACATTTAGAGTTTGGGGATTAGGTGATGGGAAGCGTGGCTTAGTCGTATCCTTTCTTGGGCTGCTTAATATTCAAGGACTATGACAGGAGAAGCTCCTGGGCTTCCATCAGCAGCATGCCCTTGAGGGCTGTGAGCTTCTGTAAGGCAGAATGCCATGAGGTGAGGCCATGAGATTTGCTCATGGTATGTATTAGATCCTGACAGTGACACCTGTGTTGAGTTCCCCAGTCTCTCTCTACTTAGTTAGGGAAGCCTTAGATGGGACTCAAAGAGGGAATCATCTGGTGACCTTCAGATCCATTCTCACCTCCTTCTAACAAGTCTTCCCTTACTGCAAAGGGTGAAAGATAAAGTAGCATTGGCCAGACTCCCTTGCAGCTAGACATCTGATAGTGAATTTAATACCACCCATTAGATGGCTTTAAGCTGAGAGTTGGAAGCAGAGATGAGATTAAATTTGCTTTTGCTGATTTCTTCAGCCTTGTTGGAGCTGAGAAAAAATCAATCATGCTGGCTTTGTGACCCCAGACCCTAGATCACAACCAAGGGACAGAGAGTGGTGGGCTCCAGATTCTCCAGATTCTTCCTGGCTTATTAGAGTTAGTAACTTCCCTGGTGAACCATTTCTTGGTGTTTGGAGAGAGATTCTTAGAGGCCCAGGCAAAAATCTGTTGCTCCAGCTCTTGTTTTGGGTTTTATTTTTGGTAGTTGATACCAGCAGGAGATATCAAGTGATGGTTATGGGTTTAAATAATTTATTTTGGGCAATCTTTGTTAAGTAGCAGTAGCTACCCAATATATCTTGCTGGCCAGTCTTCTCTGCTCTAGCCACCTTGTTTGGTTGAAGTCTCTGGTGTTGGCCTCATTTCATAGATCTGAACAGGGCCAGGAAGAGAGTAAGGCAAGGGGAAGTAGCTTGGGGCTTCTCCAGTTTCATGCAGAATGCCTTGGGTTTGTCTCTCCAGCCCAGGCCTTGTATCAGTTTCTGTAATGTGTGACAAAACATTAGTTCTGGTGACCTTGACCTTGACCTAGCAGCCCAAATCTGCAGCTGGGCTCTGTGCACCTGGCTTATCTTTCTATTGGGAAACGTGAAGGGTGAGGGGAAAACCCCTTTTATAAAATGGTCAGAAAAGAAGGGGCTGGCCACCACTGAGGTAGAGGCTGATTACTGAATTTTGGATTCCAGTGGGTCCTTGCATGGTCCCTGAGATGAGGAGAGACAATTCTGGTCTTGACAGAATCACTGCCAGCTTGATCTCAGTTAACAGGTCTCAGAGGAGGCCACAGAGAATGGCCTTTCTTAGGGTTGGGATGTGAAGCCTGAAGCCCCACTTGGAGACATTGAGGATGTTCTCATGAAGGATCAGAAAAGTGACACCGCTGATCCCCTGAACAACTCCTCATTCAGCTCTCCTGATGGCCCCTTGATGTCCCTTACCTCCAATTCCAAAACTCTCCAACACTCTGGCAACCACTGATTTTTATAGCCTAGTTGCTGGCAAGTGAGAACTGATAGGAGTTATTTACAGTCTTAATTAATCCTTTGACTGTAGATATCTTTATATGTTTCTCTCCAGAAATATTAATGTGTTTGATTCCAGACCAGAACCTGCTGGGTGTTCTATCACGTAGTGCACACCATACAAATTCTTTAAAATCCGGCATGTATAAATGTTGAAACACTTAGTCCAAAGATAAGGCCGAGTAGGCCCATATTATTTTTATTTTCATACACGCTGTGATCACAACATATGGTTGAGTGTTTACATTTTTAAAATTTATCATGATAAAAGACACATTGCCATTAGTCTCTCTCAAAAAAATTACTTTCCCCTTACTTTGAACCCATCATTCTTGCCACATCCCTGAAGCAGTTCTGGAAGTCCTCTTTCATGAGTGTCTTTACCAGTGCAATTAAAAATTCACCATACATGGTGAATGGTGGTGCTAAGTGCCACCCAACAGAAAGATAGGCTCATAAAAACATTCAATCCCTGATAACACACACACACACACACACAAATATGGTGTGACTAAAATTTATCATTCTTTATGGCCTACCTTTAGGGCATACTTATAAATGTAATAAATAAGTCACAGATCTGTAAATATCATATCTTTTCTCTGGTATGAGAAACTGAACATTTAAATGAGCTCTAGAGTATTGGGTAGATATGGTGAAATAGAAAACATTCAAAGGGAAATGGGATGTAGGGGTAAGTGACAAGGGGAAGGGAAAACATGATGGTAATAAAAGAAAGTAAACAAATCTCATATGTATGGGGGTGGGGGATTGTAGGGTGGGTAGGGGAAGGGGGAAAATGAGACTTATATTGTGTCATGTGTGGTACAAATTCCCAATATTGTATGTTATCATGATGTGTATATATAATGTACCAATAAAGATTCAAATTAAAACAAAACATTATGGTGTGTCCTGATTCACTTTATTCACAGGATCTGACACCATGCAACTTCTGGCTCTTCCCAAAAGTCACAATGACCACAGAAAGTAAACGTTTTGAATCAATTCAGGACATGGAAGCAGCCACATCAGCACCACTAAAGACACAAAAGAGGATTCCAGAACAGCTTCAGAAAGGGAGAGAATGATGGCATAAGTGTGTTGGAAGCAAGAGGGAATGTTGCGGCAAGATGTGTTTTACTGCAATAGATTTTTAAAATTGAAGCATTCACTGTGTATTTTTCTGTCAATATCATGTAAAGGAAAGCTGGGTCTCCACAAAAACCAAGGATGGCCCCATACCACAAACTTCCAAGTGCGATGCAGATTGAGCCCAGGCTTGTTGATGATTGCTTCAGCTCTCACAGCCCAGGAGTGGGCCCTGTCATTTGCTCTGTGTGTGTGAGTTCAGAAGGCAGTGCAGCAGCCTGTTCCCATGTCCTCTGGCTGGACAGATTGTTGCCATACCATGCTGAGATGCCACTCCCCACTCCACTCCTCCTACCACGGGCTGCTGGTGCCTTCTGTGCTCTGAAGTCTTTGTGGAGCACTTTCAGTTGCTTCCTGTGCTTTGGTATATGTGTTGTTCATAGACCCAATGTTAAGGAGAGGTTTATGCTCAGAAAGTTTGGAGTTTTATGAAGCTTTTTGAACTGCAGATGTGATCATGTGACAGAAATGGCATAAACTCTTAGGTGTTTCTTCTCTGTCCCTCCGCCCATCCTTCCCTCACTCCAAACCCTCGCTCAGCTCAAGACCCTGTCAGAACTTCCCTCACATCCTTTTCTCCTTCAATAATTAATTGACTCAAAAAGCACTTATTAGTCCCTGATGCTGCCAGCAGTGTGGTGTGAGAGGTTTCATGGCTCATTGGAAGAGCACTGGCCTGGTAGACAAAAGACCAAGGTCCTGGTAGACAAAAGACCAAGGTCCTGGGCCTCAGCTTAGCCATGTGTGAAGTAGGAAGATGATTGAGAGACTTCAGGCACAGCAAAGGAGTGTGGGCTTTTGGCACAGGCTGGCCAGGATCCTGGCTGTGCAGTTCTCTGGATTCTTTCCCTGGGTACCCTTTTAATCTTAGGGTGGCTTGCCTCATGATCACAAAAGGTCTGCCAGGGATGTCTCCAACCATATGCTTCACACCCAAGGCTAAAGAAGCAGAGCTATTTCAGGCATTATGCACCATCATCAAAATGGTTGCTTGGACCCAGATCTGTCCTGACTGAGTGTATGTGGTGGGGCCAGAGCCTGACCAGTACAAGCCATGAAGTGCCTTGAACCTCAGACCTGGAGAATGTCACTTTTGCATCAGGCAAATTCTGGGGTTCGAGCTTCCTGGTTTAACCCAAGTTACCTGAGCCAGTCCCATGGCAAGAGACTCAGGACAGCCCTCAATGGCCTGGAGCAGTTAGGCCCAGGCCTGGAACTGGGATTATTTCCAGTGCTGCTTAAACTTTGGAAAGGAGAAAATCAGAGACAAAATTTGGGGTTGCGTGAGGCATGACCCAACTGTGCTCAGCACTGAGCTCCTTTCCCACTCTTCCTCTGCTTCGGTGTTGACCTGGCAAAGTGACCTCCCCTCTAAATGGAACAGCCTGTTTAGGTCAGGTTGGTGACCCCGGGCAGTGCTCCTGACACCCGAGTCTGTGACCAGGAAGCCCAGAGGTGGGCACTGCAGGACTCTGATATCAGATGAGCTGCAAGAGAATGAGTGAGGGCAAAACCTCAGTACCTTCCCTGATGCCCCTCAGCCTGGCACTCTGATGGCACTGAATATATGACTTCCATTTTGTTTCCGAACGGGAGTGCTATAGGGGCTTGTCATGCAAACCTCAGAAGGTTACAGGGAAACATGCTTTCACCCTATTCCCAGCCCCCAGAGTGATCACAGCCTCCACTCACTGCAATTTCTCCCAGGTACATGCTGTGCATGTCCTGGGATGTCTGAGTGTTATTTGTGGGCATGAGTGTGTGTGCACAATTAAATCTACCACCTATACATAAGAATGGTGCCTTAAACATGTCTGTTGAGTGAACACATGAATGACTAGAGTCTGCTGGGGCTCCAACTGTGAACAGGTGAACAGGTGAAGGGCCTCTGTGACTGTCAGCAAGAACATGCACAAGCTGTTTTACAGGGAGATCTTAATACAGAGAGTGAAGGACAAGAGAGACATACAGAGATCGGATGTACGAAAGAAGCCACTTCCGCCTTAGTGTGCGCAGGGGTGGAGTTGCTGGTATTTGGAAGTTTGCAGAAGGAAACTGCAGAGCTGGCTGCTAAACTCAGGCTGGGGAGCGGCAGGCTGGCTGCGACCCAAGGGAGAGAACTGAAGTCGCTTGTGGCTCCTGGGGGTGAAGTGTGGCGGGTGCCAGGAACAGGAAATCAAGGTTTAGATGCAGCTCCTCCTCTGCCTGCCTTAGCTCTGGTGGGAGGGAGCCAGGGGTGGGGCAGCCAGAGCTCACAGGAGAACGCAAAGTAGAGGCTTGCAGGGTGGTTCCGGAGCATTCAGAGGGTGGGCGGTGCAGCCCCCTCGGTTCTGTTCCCCCAAAGCCTCTGTGCACATCAGAGGCAAGCACCCCTCTGGGCAGAGTGGGCCTGCATTAGGGTGTGAGCCAAGGAAGCTGCTGTGTGGTGCCAGGGCACCGGGCCTGGCAGAGGTTTGAGCCCCGACTGCCCTCTGGTGCAGTCAGATCTGGTGGCTGCATCCATTCAGCTACGGGTACATGGCGTGTTCTGTGACGAGTGGCCATGCGTGCCACACACACACACATGCACACATGCACACACAGAGTTCTATAAGCCTGGTCCTTGTGTGACCACAGAAGGACAAATAGAGACAGTCTGCTCTGAACTGAACACCCAGAGGAGCTGGCCGTACTATTGTCCTGCCCTTTCCTGACCTCTGGGGACGGAGCTTAGGTGGTGGCCTCTGTCCCCACCCCATGTCTTGCAGCTCCTGTCTCCACGTCAGGGCCAGAGGCCAGCTGTTCAGAGGTGCGCCCGCAGGCAGAGGCAGTCTGCTCAACAAATCCGGGCCAGGAGGCCATCTCCAAGGGACCCTGGGGGGGGACAGAGCAGGGGCGCAAGGGGATGTCAGGCAGGAGATGCCTGAAAGCTTGAGGGGCTCTTTCCGAATTCTTCAGAGCTGCTGTCAGCTGGGATGGGCTCCCAGAGCAATCTAGTAACAATGCCCAGGACAGTACTGACAGTCATCTTAGGCTGGGTTCTCTGGACTCAGCCGGGGGTAGCCTGAGCAGCTGGGACACCCCTGGGAGATGTCCCCACAAGGAAAAGAGGGGGCAAGGTGGCCTCAGGGACAGTGTGTCTGGCAGCACAGTTTCAGCTAGTCCCGTCCTGGGCTCTGAGTTAGGAAACAGTTATCAAGGCTGGGCCAGGAACGCATGCACCCGCCACACAGCAGCCACAGCTCCTTGGGAGGAGGCATGACCTCGGGACGGGCCACTTGTGAAGCCAAAGGCAGTTTCTAGGGGGGCTGAGGCATGAGCATCCACCCGGGTAGCTGGAGGATGGAGCGTCAGCCCTGAACACAAGTTGAGGCAACATGCCATCCCTCCACTCTGGGGTGACAGTGAAGTCTAGGGTGACACAGCTGCCACACTGTCCACGTGCAGCGAGCTAGATGCTCTGCCTGCAGCTGGGTCCTCCCCAGGTCTTCCATCCCAGAGAGTGCCTGACAGCCAACCCTCCGCTGCGAACACGAACACGGGGCTTACTCTCCATCCTTCTTTTCCTCCACTTCCCACACCACAGTTCATCAGTAGGACTTCCTGGCTCCATGGCCAGAAAACATGGAGAATCCTCCCCCTCCTTCCCACCCTGCCCCCGGCTCTCTCCGATCCAGCAGGCCTGGGCTGGCTGGCTGTCAGGGCTTCTGCACTCTCCGGCCTGCCGAGAGTGTACCAGTCGGTGTGCCCTCCAGTGTTCTGCTAAGCAAAACTCTTTACTCACTTGCTGTCGTACCCCAGTCATGTCCCCACTTCTTCCCATGGGGACAAGTCCCCATGGTGTGGTCAACCCTGTGTCCTCTGAGCTCCCTTTTGTCAGCGGGCTATGCCTTCGCTACACTCCAGCTCTCAAACAGATCACGATCATCTTGCCCACGGGCTGCAGCCAGCATGAGCTCCCTGGAACCGCCATGCCAGGTCCACGCAAGGCCCGGCTCATGGCCGCCTTCCTAGTGAAGGCTGCCCTGTTCCTTTAGCTCACGAGGCACATGCAGCCTGAGGCTGCGGCTGCCCATCAAAGCCACCTCTGCGTGACACAGCCTTGCCAGGGACCGTGTGTTGGAGAAAAGTTTCCATGTTCTATCTACCCATAGGACCCCAGAGCCTGGGAGGCCAGGCTGGCCTGGTTTCGGCGCACCCAGCTAGGTCCTAAGTAGGGGATCTCAGGAGGGTGGACATGTGTCCTTGTCCTCTGAGTGAGTTAGTTACAGCACAGAAGAGAGGCGACCTCACTACTGAATTTATATTTGCACCGGAAACTGCCTGGCGCTCAGCGGAACAATGAAGGAAAATTTGGTTACTCGTCTACCGCTGTGGGGCAACTAGAAACAAAAATGAAGTTGGAAATATTTTTAACATGTGTGTTTTCTTGGGGCATTCAGAGAAAAACAAGCCTTTGCACTATTTGAGGGAAGCCATCATCCAGTTTATTAGAAGTTAGGGGGTGTGATGAAAACATCTGGAGGGTTTGGGCTTGGCTTGGGGGGGCCCAGGCTGAGAGGAGGTTCCTTTTGTCAGAGAGGTGACTTGAAGCGCGGGAGACAGCAGAGCAAAGGGGCCCGGAACAGCGCTCACAGAGCTCTATGCTGGGCGCTGGACCACTGGCCGCTAACAGTTCGAAAGGCAGTCGTCTCTCCAGCACAGTCCTGCTTCTCCGTCCCCTCTCTGCCGTGCCCTTGCCCAGCTGGGAGCCTTCAGGGACGTGTCAGTGCACCCGTCAGCACCCTACCTGCCTGATGTCCGATTATCTCCCGCAAACACAACCAGTGGCTGTCCCTTGTCTGGAAAGCCAATTGGCACCTCGGGGCTGCCTTTTGGAACAAGTGCCCACTCGCTGTTTGATGCTTTTGCAAGAGGCGGGAAGCACTGCCCAGGGGGATGAAGGAGGAAAGTGGAAAAATGAGGCCTGGCTTCAAAGTGGGGTGTGGAGAGGCTAAGAGCAGTTGTGCTGCCTGAGCAAAGTCAGGCTCCAAAAGGAGAGAGTCCGAGAGCCCAGAGTGAGGTGAGGTGGGAGGAGGTGGCGCTTGCTAATCTGAAGTTAATTTCGGATGGCCTTGAAAATCACCATGCACCATCCAGATCTGCCTTTGATGGATGAAAGGAAGCAGCTGCTTTTCTTCCTCTTCAGGACTGTTTTTCCCCCAGCGGTGTAGCACATTAGGCAGAGCAGCGGTGGAGATTGCAGCGGGTGTAATTTCTCAGGAGAAGGTCAGGCTAATTGTTGGTTAGGAGCTAATAGCGATGGGGTGCTCTATGGGGGGTGGGGCTGCTCCTGCCTGCTCAAACCTGCCTCCAGTAATACCTCCTGGCATCTTCAAAGACAACCACCAGGGCAGGTTTGGTTACAAGCCAAAGCCCACCACTAACCTTCCTGCACTGTGCCAGGCTCCTGGTGGGGGTGGGGGAGGCACGAAGTGGAGAAAGTGCCATCCTTTTGCCCTAATAGAACTTGCGGAACAGCAACCTGGACACATCCCGTGATCCCTGGAGCACTGGCTGTGAAGGCAGCAGTGCGGACCCTGGCCGGGAGTGTAGGCTCACTTATTTCTTCTGCTTCCTTAATGTTCAACTCAGTTGCTATCATGGAGGCTTCCTGGAAAGATACACAATGCATGCGTCCTAGAAAGTCTCCTGTGCATCTTGCATCAGACGTAATCAGCAATTTGGGGAGCTGACTTGTGCCATTGGGGGCCCTCTAGAGCTGTTCCGAATGAGCCACAAGGTGGCAGGATGCCAGCTCCCCAAGAGGAGGCCCCGGAGGTGCTTGGTCCTGTAATGGGTAGAAGATGGAAAAAGTGTCATTTCAAAACTGCCAGCAGCCCCTCTCCCAAGACAGGTGCAGATTTTTATCTCTGGGCAGCCTTGTCCTTGTGCTGTGGGAGCTGCCCTGGGATCCGTGGAGAGAGTTGGCTTTTGATGTTTTGGGAAAATCTGGGAAGCAACCTGAAGGCAGGTGTTTAGGATGGGAGATGAGACTTTGTGGGTCAAAGTCAGTGATGCTGAACATTTTACCCTTTTCAGTGGTACAAATAGCTCGCTGTGTCAGGTGTGTGGAAGGTTTGCCACCACTGGTTTAAGTCAACACCACTAACACATCACATACCCCCCAGATGTGAACTTCCCAGATGGGCAATGACTCATTACTCATATATGCCCTGAGGGCAACTTTCTCTCTCATGCAAGTTCTCCAGTTAGGAAGGAGGCGTGGAGTTTGTCCCTGAATTTAGCTGATCTCACTTTGGTCCAGGCCTTGGAAGATGTTCATATCAGCCTCAACTCCCTGGTCAAGGTGTTACAGATGGCACAATGACACTAGTCTTTTTCCTTTGCAGGCCAAGATGGGACCTGGGTAGTCCCTAATTCATCCTCCATTGCCCAGGGCCCTGTCTTGGGTACATGGAAGGAGGACTCCAGGGGCAGAAAATGGACTCTGCCTAGTTGAATGTCTATGGCATCTGTTCTTCTGGCTGGTCCAAGACTCGACTCTGGCAGGGGGTGGTTCCTTTCTTACTGTGCTGCTTGGAGTCCTGTTGGCAGTAGTCTTAGTTAAATGTTGTAGGATTTTGTCCTACCCACAGCTGCTTCAGTTAGAGTGGCTGATCAAGTGGATACTCAAGGGAAAGTTTTCCAGAAGCTAAGACTATAAAATGACTATCATTGGGAAATTATTCTTACTGGGGATTTTGAGTTTCTGATGAGCAGGGGCAGTGGTCTTTGTTCTAAAATGTCTCTTTAAGGATGTTGTATTGCAAACAGCCTTGACAGACAGAATCTGCCACCAAAGTCAAGGGCAGGCAAACCTTTTATTCACTTGAAAAGATTTACCACTATATACACTGGTGTCATCTGACCCTTTTTGTTACCTTGTGGGACTGGGGGGTTGGGGAACCAACACAAGAAAATAGAACTACTGTACCCTGGCCCTGCTATTTCTGTGAATAATCAACTCCTTTGTCTCTGACCCAGGAGACTCGTATCTTCTGCCAACTTCCACGAAACTTTGGCAAGCTGATTTGTTAGTAACAGGGTAATCTCTGATACCTCACAGATTCTGGCCTGGCCTGGAATCCCCTGAGCATACACATGTTATCCCACTGCACTCGTGATGGGAAAATGGAAATGAGAGACTAAAACCTTGACTTTGCCTGACTCAACTGGCTGATTAGTGTGGGGGCCACCGTGTGACACTATCCTCTGCCCAGTCATGCGACCAATCCTATGGAAAGATCTGGAAGGCTGACTGGAGAGGGCTGGAGGGACCTCTGGCACCCTACCACGTGGATTTCAACAATAATCCTCTACAGGATACAGCCCATGAGGTTCCATCTGCCATGCAGCAATAACAGTAGTCCTTCTTCAAGGGGGACTAAGTCAGGTGTAGCCCAAGCAAGGTCTTGTCATTATCTTATATTTTCTTCAACTGAGCCCACCTTGACTTTTTATGGCTTCCTTCTTCCTCTCAACAGCCTGTCTATAATCTAGGTTTATCTTTTCAACACTTAAATTGGCCAATTGATGTCGCATCCCTCACTACAGTCTCTGGATGTGCCTCTAATCTAATTAGACTAATTTCAATTTCCTGGATTTAATTACTTTTAATTCAATTAATTTAGAATGCAGTACACAAGGTGATTAATTAGGAAATGTTACTGAGGGATGCGGAAGGTGGATTGCAATGTGCAAGTGTTTAAATATTATTGTGGCCACATTCAGTCATTATCACTTTACATGGGAGGCCACCAAAGACTTGGGAGGGGCAGGGCTCAGAGAAACCTGGGGGACAGGGACTCGAAGCTGCATGGCATCCTTCACTGCACAGCTCTCGGCATCCCTCAGTGGAGGCAAAGAAGAGGCAGTCAACTCCTTGACTGGCATGGTCTGTGGGTGATGAGGACAAACTTTGCCTCTCAAGAATGATACTTCACTGTGTGATTTTTCTGTGTGTGGCAAATAAGCCCACCTTAAGTCTCCCTCTGACCTAGCAGACATTTCCCCTTTATTTTCTTTTTTGCTGTACACATTTATTGAGTACCTGAAGTAATGAAATAATAATCTTAACAAAGATGGGCAGAGTGCTACATTCCAGGCACTGTTTGGTGTGTTTTTGTATTAACTCACTTATTTGTCATAATTCCACATAATGGGACTTTCATCGTGAGGCAATCTTGTCACTGTGACTATCAGAGTATATTCACACAGCCTAGTGGAGCTGTGAGTAGCTGCCACTAGGTCACACAATCCAATGGGACCATCATACATGGCACCTGTCACTGATAAATGCCATCATGCTTAGTGAGGTGTTATTATTCTATTGTCCAGAGCCAGCTCTGTCAGAGACAGTTGTTTATATTATTCAAAGATACCAGTCAATAAAGGAATGGATATGATCAAAACATGTTTTGTGAATATATGAAAAAATACAACCAAACCCAAAATTTTCAAATATTAGTATGTACCAATCTCTTTTTCTGCGGGGGATTGCTTGTTTTTGAGACAGGATTTCATTATGTAGTTCAGGCTGGACTTGAGCTCACTATGGAGTGCACATGGGCCTCTAATTTGCTGCGATCCTCCACCTCAGTTCCCTAGCGCTAGGATTACGGGCATGTGCCGCCACTCCCAGTGGTTACACTAATCTCTTTAGGCAAAAAGATTAAAAGGAGTTCATTGTCTTCTTCTCTGACTACTCCCAATTTTTGATAGATGGGAACCTAGTAAGAGATTAAAGACAGCTGATACTTGTTGAGCATTCTGATAAATGTACACACACAAAGAAATATATTTTAAGTCAAGAATGACCACAGTGAATGTTAGTTTTGATTTATTTTTTAATTTTCATATGTTTGCAGTACATAATGCTTATATTCATTATGAGGAATTGGTATATATACATAACACATCATAATATTTTCCCTTCCCCTCCACCTCATTTTTGTGTTGTTTTTGTTTGTTTATTTGTTTTTATTTTTTTATTTTTTTGAGACAGGGTCTCACTTTGTAGTTCAGGCTGGCCCTCAGCTCACTATGTAGCCCAGGCAAGCCTCAAACTCAGCAACCCTCCTGCCTCTGCCTCCCAAGTGCTGGGATTACAGGTGTGAGCCACCAAGCCTGGCTCAACCCCCATTTTTTGCCAGTATGAGATTCATTTGTCTTATATATCCTTATGAAGTTAGCTATCAGCTTTATAAAACATATATAACAGTTACCTTTGTGTCACATCATTTTGCCTCCTCCATGGTGGAGAGGTAGAAATAACAGTAAGAGCCATGTGCAGTACCCTTGTATGGAGCAGCTATGCTCCCCAGATACTTGGAGATTGTCAACTTGGAACCCGCCTGCTGCCTGGGACTTCCTTACAGCTCTGCTGGGCTGGCGATTTGGCCCTGAAGGTCAGGGTGAGCCACATTCTGTCTTCCTTCCTCTAAGCATTGACTTGATGTAGCCATGGTCTTTGCAGTGTTGAAGGGTTCCTCTGGTTTGGTCTCTAGTTAAAGCAGTGGGTGATGGCACATCACGGTGGGAGAGACAGACAGACAAACAAAGTACATGTAGCAAGAACAACTGAACAGAAAATCAGAGAGCACACCTTAAGTGATCTACAGACCTCCCAAAAGTTTCCTACATGGGCTGGAGATTTAGCTCAGTGGTTCTGGCACCCGTCTAGCAAATGCAAGGTCCCTGGTCGAATCCCTAGTAACCACATACAACAATACCAGGCATGGTGACTCACACTCACCAGCAATCAGTTCCGCATATCACAGTGCTGGGCGCAGTGGCTCACGCCTGTCATCCCAGCACTCAGGGGGCAGAGGCGGGAGGATTGCTGAGTTCAAGGCTTGCCTGGGCTACATAGTGAGCTGAGGGCCAGCCTGAACTGCAAAGCAAGACCCTATCTCTTAAAAAAAAAAAAAAAAAAGGTTCCCATAGTCCTAGAGTTTCCACCATCACTCAATAGTGCCCCCCTTTAGACCATGACTTTAATTATAATGTATTCTCGGGAGAGAGGCCACACCCAAACCATGGCAAGGATTGAAGCAGCAGGTGCAGTGCATCTGGGGTGCGGGTAGGGACAGAGACACCATCCTGGGAGTGATGATGATTTGCCTTGGCAACTCTATGCACAGCCAAATAACCACATGAGTCCACCTCCCCAGTACACACTTCTGAGGTCACAGGGAGGCCAGGAAGAAATCAGAACCACAGCCAAAGCCTCTGCCTCCCCCACATCTGTGGGGCTCGTTTGAGCCAAAGCCAGAGCCCCTCTTCACGCCCTTGCTCCTTGATTTAACGAAGGTGAGGAGAGCCCAGCCCTGCGGTTTGAAGGCTGGATTCCATTTCTATTAAGACCATTGCTGGCCCCGAAAGATTAACTCACAGTCACCCTGTGAAAGCTGATCCGAGTGGAAAATCGAGTTAGGAAATTCCTCCTTTCCCTCCCTCACACCTCGGCAGATTAGGGGGAAGGTCTGATGTGGAGTTGTGGGGATTTATGGGAATGTGCAGTTGCTGGCTCTTAAACGCTCCCTCACTCTTGGGATGTTGGCAACCCTGCTTCCTGTAAATCGCTGCTGGTATTTCTGAGCCTTTCCTTGCCAGCGATGCGGAGGCCTGCAACACCTTTTCCGTGCAGTAGCCTGTGAAAATATTGAAGTTGGGCCCAGAAAAACACCAGCATAGGAAGGGGAAACTTTGATGTTTGCTAGTTATTTTCAGACAACCCTTGCCAAATCTTAATTTTTCTAGTTTACAAGTAAGGGATTCTGACCATCTGTCTGCTGTCAACCGATGTTTGTTTGGATGAAGATTTTATTTTTTCTCCCAATCTAGCACTCCTGTTCTTACAAGTAGTTTATTGGACTTCATAAATGTCAGCTTTTTGCATGCATTTTGTAAGCAGCTTATGACTTAGTATTTAATCAAAATTGAGCAGTCAGCGTCTGTAATCAATCTGAGGCAGAGTAACGAGATGAAAGATCGGGCTGTGCCAGAGCCGCAGTTTATGTCCCCGGCTGTCTCCAGAGGGACGCGCTAGCACCTCAGTCACAGGGGGCGCAGTGTGACGGGGGAGGGTATGTGCTCCTTGAGTGCCTACTGTGTGCTCTTTGTACTTGAGTTAGTTAGTGATTGCCAGATGAGTACAAATAAACCATCCTCAAGTCAGAGTCTTAAAACAGCATTTTTTAGCTCACTGACTTAATGAGTTAGGGGTGAAGTCTTTGGGGTCTTGCCTGACTTGACCTGCATAGGACAGGTGGGCGGTTGGCTGATCTTGGCTGGCCTCTGGACACCAGAGCCCACATGGCCCCACTGCAATCTGTCCCTTGTCCTTCACAACTGCCTGGGCACAGACGAGCAAACCTATGCACCCCTCCCCTGCCCCACACTTCTGCCACATCAAATCTGTTAACATCCCATTAGCCAAAGCCAGTAGCATGCCTGGGTTCTGAAAGAGAGGCGGTTGGTGTCTCAGTCCATGGAGGGTGCGGTCTCAAAGCACCACAAAGCAAGTGGCTTACAAGCAATGGAAGTTTATTCACTATAGTCCTCAGGTCTGGGGAAGAAGATCAAGGTGAAGGCAGATTTGGTCTCACAGAAGGTACCACTGCCTGGTTCACAGGCACCCCTTCCCATTTTTTCTTCACACGGTGGAAGGGATGAGGCAGCCCAAGGGGACCTCTTTTATAAAGGCATGAATCCTACCTGTGGAAGAAGGGCCTCTCTAAAGCTCCTATCTGCGAAACCATCATGTTGGTGGTTATGTTTAGCATATGAATTGTGAATGCATGAAAACATTCAGACCATGTCAGGGGAACAGCCCCCCCCCCCCATGCTGAGAGGAATTGCAGGTCACAGGCCAGGGCCCTGGGCAGAGGGAAGGGGGAAGAAGAGCCAGGGCCCTAACACGTCAGTCCTTCACAGCCAGGGTGGAAACCTCCTGGAGATATCCAGATGGAGAAATTCCGAGATTAAATCCTTGACCAGATCTTTCAGTCGATAGCAATCTAGGTAGGACTCTCCCTCGGCCTGCCTCTCTTTTAAGTACTGGGGATTGAACTCCAGGTCTTGAGGCAAGCACTCTACCACTGAGCTATATGGCCGGCCTTTTTATTTTTACTTTGAGACAGGGTCTGGCTAAGTTGTCCAGGCCAACTTGAACTTGTGCTTGTCCTGCTTCAGCCTCTGGAATAGCTGGGATGACTGCTGTGCATCCCCACCCATTCCAGGATTAGCCCAACTCTCAAGCTGTTTACTTTTGACTCTCTGAACCTACATTTCTGTAGGAGTTGGTACAGCAAAACCTTGGGTAGGCAGGGCTTCCCCTTGTGTATTAAACGATGAAGGAGCCAGGAGGAGGTGGGCACAGCTGCCTGGCTGTTTGTCCCCACAGCTGTCCAGATGCCAGAGCAGCTGGAGGCCTTGGAGGGACAATTATGTGCTTCCTTCACCCCCCATGGAGCTTCCCAATGGATCACATGGACAGTGAGATAGGAGGGTGTATCAAATCCAACATCTCCTAAAATCTTCAGAATTATGGAGTCCGAAGTGTGTCAAGGTTCTCGGACACCTGAGATCTAGTCTCCCTCACTCTGTTCCTGGTGGCATGATGGAAAATGCCCAGGAGCTAGAAGACAGCTATTAGCCAAGCGCAGTGGGAGACACAGCATCTGATACAGGAAACAGAAGGGCTCAGTTTCCTCCCTGATACCAGCTCCCCTGACCTGAGGACCAGCTTCATCTTACAGAGATCTGTAAAAATGGCCATGAAGGAAGGTCACAAGAGAAACTGGGTGCTTCTAAGAACCAAACTGCCAGCTCCTCCTGCCCCCACACCTGTTTGCTTCTGTCTCCTAATGCTCCTCCCCTCGGCTGCTCCCCACCTACCCCTTTCCTGTATCCTCTAGTCTATGGACTCCCCTAGCCAACTTTCCATCTCGACCTCTCTGTGGCCAACAGGATCTCAGGGAAAGAGGCAGCTGACCTAGTTAGATTCTACTTGATGGGGTTTATTCATGGGCACTCAGTAAAGCCTCAGTCTTCTCCTCTGTAAAATGGAGGGTGCCACAGGCCGTAGTGTGGTTGCTACAAAAGCCATACTGTTACATTCAAGAAATGTCTTGTTCATGGGTAATCAATTAATGTCCTTTTGTCATTCTCTCCCTCTGTCTGGCTTCCTCCATTCCTGTCTATCCTGATCACCATAGCACTTTCCTAGTCCTTCAATAATTTAACATTAATGGTTTATTAATCAGAGGCCTCCTAATGGGCTGCTATTGACCTCGCAAAGAGCAGATCTTCCACTGTGGGGTTGCCCAGAGCCTGGGGGAAAGGAACTGATGGGGGAGGCTGCTGGTGACCTTGTCCTCTACACAGGCCCATGAGCAAATCTTGTCAACCATGCCTTTGGGAGACTACTTCTGCATAATAGGAGCTTGTGGAAATGGAATCTTACATGGGGAGTTCCCTGCTCCTTCCTGCTGCTGGTCCTGCAGCAGGGGCTCAAGCCAGCTCTAACTCTGGGCACAACTTCTATTTCTCCAGAACTGGTCCTGTTGCTTGAGCGTCCCATCCCAGACTGGTGCTTGAAGTCTTACTAGGCACTTCCACTTACAAGTGTGTCCAGAACAACTCTACATAATTTAGGGGGAAAATCATTTCACAGTTAAATATGATTAGGCCTAGTTTTCCTGCCTACAAGCCTGCTGTGGCATAACAAAATATCACTCGGTTTTTGCTTCTGGTCACAGCTGAAAGGTCAGTGTCCCAATGATGCTGTGATGCTCCAAGGCCCGATGGCACCAGCTGAAGACATCCTGGGGACAAACAGATTCCTAATCAGCAGAAGTTCCTCTTTGTTCTAGGACGTACAAACTGCTGCCCTCTAAATGACCTGTTACATTTGCTACTCCCCGTATACTGAGTAAAGTGTGGCAAGTTCTGGGTCTTTTGTCTTTGCTTCCCAGAGCAGCGTGGATCAGGCCCAAGACAGCTTCTTCTCTGAGACTCACTTTTCTACCTTTTCTGTCTAGTTAATTAATTCACTTTGTGCTGTTGGACTCATGGGAGATCAGGATTTAACTGCAGAGGTTCTAGTAATGTACCCTTTCTCTGTTTTGAGGAATTCTGAGGTAGTAATTCTGAGGGTTCTGAGATAAGAACAAAGCCCTGAGGGATGGGGTACAGATCAGAGGCAAAACTCTTGCGAGCAGGGCAGAGGCCCTGAGTTCAATCCCTAGCTCTGCAAAAATATAAGCAAATAAGCAATAAACAAAAGAAAGGCCTTTGGAAAATCCATAGGATAACCAGGAAGTCACTTCCCATCTCTGGACTTGAATGTTCTCCAAGGAAAACCTGAAGGTTTAGGTTGTATGGAACCTAGGACTCCCATGTGTCAGGTACCAGGGAACTCCACTTGCACAGTGCTTGGATTTCATCTTTATCAATAGCCAGCCTGCAGAAGGGAGCTGGAAGCATTGGGAGGCTGCCTTCTGGTCATCCATCAGAAGCTGCAGGACAGCAAGTGACATGAGTGGTCTTAGTGCCATCTGTGTCTCAAGGCTGCATCCTCCCTTCCACAGAGTATTGGTTCATAGCACCTCCATGCTGGTGTCGAATTAATGC
>PVIC010005417.1:0-57909 GCA_004025085.1 Thryonomys swinderianus
GGAAATAAGTTTGTACTCTATGTTCAGATCAGACTGGGGATTAGTTTCTGTGGACCCCCAGTTAGTAGGTGAGTTTGTAGTGCCATACCTGGTACTGGCACATACAATGTGGCAAAAATACACCTGCACAATTTCTCAAATGTGGGTCTTAGACAACCTGCATTAGGAAGAGAAAAACATTCAGGCATAAGGTACATTCCAGATATTCTTATTAAATGAGAATGTGGGGGTTGAGGAGTTGGGCTTGGTACATTTTATCTTTCATGAACATTTCAGGCGTTTCTTAGGCAGACTGTTGGATGCTAAAATGTAGCCTTTGGGGTTTTTCAGAGATCCAGAAGCCATGTGTATGGTTTATACCTAGATGTCTTCTTAAAGTCTCATGTGCTCAACATTGGGGTGTTTGAAGGGTGATTGGATATGTAGGCTTATAGATGACTTGCTGTTTGGGGTGGGGTCTTGTGGGAAGAGGAGGATCAATTAGTGTGGCCTGGAAAGGTTTATCTCTCTCTAGCTCCTCCCTTCACATTCTGGTTCCCGTCTGCTATGCACTGAGGCTGAGCGTCTCTCCTCTGCCTTGGGGCCATCCAATAGTGGTGTGAAACGTGAATCTAAATAAAGTTGTAGGTGGCGGGTTTGTTGTCCCAGTGATGAGAAACATGACTGTGACACTTATATACATATTTATTTTAGAGAACAGGAATGGAGAGAGACTGATAATGGTCTTGGTTTTTCAAAACCTGTCATGGCCACATAGCACTGTTCAAAAAGTTCTAGGATCAGTAGATATGAGTTACACAGAGGCAGACTGCAGACCAGTAAAAAGGGGGAAATGTTTGTTAGCATTCAAAAATACAAAGTGACATTGACAGTTACCTGCTGGACACTGGAAACTGCAATTGAAGTGTGCAAGACCTGAATGAATAGAGTGTCTACATCTCTAAACCATCTAGTAGGGTCTGTGCTCCTACACCACTTCACTAGATCTACTTCTGGGAAAAATACACTCCCAAATCCCCACAGTTTATGTCTTCCCTTATTAAGCCTTAGTAGCCAGGTTGTTGACAGCATTCTGCTTTAAGCTGCTTTTCCAGATGAGACCTAAATACTTCCTGGTATGTGAACCTCCATTTGGACCAGTACAACGTTCTGAAGCTGAATTTGAGAAACTTCTAGGAACCACGGTGTTTGATGCCTTCCATCATCCTCTGCTTCTTAACCATACTTGGCAGAAAAATGATATTCACAATAGAGCTTCAACTTTCTTTTCAGTTTTGCAATCATACACCTTTCATGCCTCGACTTGACTTTTGAAAACATTTGTAGTTATTTCTGTGGATCCTTTTTGCTTCCCTGAGATGTGTTTGAATTTGTTGTTTTGAGTAAATGTCTGAACTCAAGGGTCTACAGTTACCCTTAGATGGCTTGATTGATACCTGTGAACTCGGTGCACCTCTCACCCATTCCACTTATGTCCCCGAAGATTGCTGGAAAGTTTAGGGTTAGGATCGTTTATATGCATTCACACATGCACACACACATGTGTGTATGAGCATGTGCATGCATGCATGTATGTTATGATACAGAACTGATTGATGAGATTATTTGGTCAGAAAAAGTTCATTATTAAATTATTAACATTATTAAGTAATTATTAATGTAATTATTAACTAATATTATTAAAATTAATGTTAGCCATGTGGTGGTGCATGCCTCTAATCTCCCTATTTAGGAGGCTGAGGCAGGAGGATCTTCATGAGTTTGAGACCAGCCTTGGGCTATAATACTGAGTTTGAGGCCAGCTTGAACTATATAGTGAGACCCTATCTCAAGCAAACAAAATGCTCTGAGCCAGCCTGGCAAGCACAAGGTCCCGAGTCCAATCCACAGTACCAAAACAAACAAACGAAGATGAAATTAATGTTGTTAAATACATAACATTATTAAATAAGATGTTTTTCTGGATGACTAAGTTTTGAGACTTGAATCCCTCTTCTTTCCTTTTTATGAAGTAAATATTTTATCACTGTATCTTGTATGGATATGCAATTTTAAAGTCCCTGTTGAGGTTGAAAGTCATTTCTTCCTAGTGGTTCCTTATTACCTCTAGCTCTATAGAGCATTTCCCAGTCTGGAGACACTTTCTCAAGCTTGTCTTCTTGGGTCTTCTGGCAGCTGGGTGAAGGTGACTGAGGATTGGGTGTCACGGCTTGGAGGTTCTCAGCTCACTGACTTTGGTGCTCAGTGAGCTCGAGAGTCCTGCCTTTGTTCAGCCTGTCTCTGCCTCTGCCACCTTCTCTCTTCCTTACCTGCCTGTGGAGGGAGGAGACAGTGTCCACTACGCATCTTTGCCTTCTCCTTCCAACTCATCCTTGTCACAGAGGAATCCTCCTGTTTGAGCTGTAGCGTCTCAGGGTTCTGTGTGACTGCTTTGAAAATGTTAAAAATGTTGGGTTTAGAGCTTGCTCCTTTTCTTCTTCTTCCTATTCCCTCTTTCTTTATTCCCTATGGGATCAAGAGAGTGAAGATGGTGGCATTGAACAGTTATAGAGATTCCACTGTCCCGATCATTTTTGGTTATAATCAGTGTGTCATTTATGGTAAGTGTTCCATAAATAGCTGATGAACAAATGAATAACAACTCTACAACTTTTCTGGAAGGCTGTGTACAGAGCTGTAAAGAGTGTGAGTTCTGGGACACACTGCCTGAGTTTGCATCACAGAGATTCCTTTGTGTAGCAAAATACTTAGGCAGTTACCTACTTTCTCTGCTTCAGTTTTTTTGTGAAATGGGGATAGAATATCTTCTGTCTTTGAAAGTGACTGTGAATATTAAGTGAGCTATTAAATAATAAGGGGAAAATATTGCCTCATCCATATAATGTCTTACATCTAATTGCTGAGATTTCCTATATAATCTTATTTCCTCAAGGAAGGCATATGATAAACCTGAGATGGATATTCAGGATCTCAACTGGGAACCGGTAAGCAATAGACAGTTCTGATTCGAGATCTGATTTTCCACATTAAAGATACGTGTTTAGTTTTGAAGATGATAAAAAGAAATGCAACTAGCTTTGATTTTAGTAAAGGTTATGGGTCTGTGTAAGGTCAAAAATCACTTTGTGTAGTTGAAAGAAATGAGAAAGGTTGTACGAAGTAATGAAGATGAAAATGGGTGCCGCAGAAATAATGAGCTCTATCAAAACACCTCGGTGACTCTGGGAATGAGGGAAAGAGGCTCGAGTAACTGAGGAAAAGAATCAATCAATCCAATTTAAAACCGAATAAGACCTCCTTTATTCTTCAGTGTCAGCACTGAGCTTTTGCTGGAAATTCACTTTGCTCTAAAATGGCCTACTTTTTCCTTTTCATTTGCATTTCCTTCCTGCCCAGATGCAACTGGCAGTAGCCCAGTGGTGCTTCCACGGAAACAACTGTGCCCCAGCACCTCCATTGAGATGTGGAGCAGTCCTTTTTCATTTGTCTCTTTGCATGATTTGTCAAACTTCGCAAGTTGCATGCCAAAATGCCGCCAACAGAGAAGAGGAAGTGTGGGTTATCCCTCTGGGTTTACTGTCACATTGTTGGTGAAGGTATTACCACATGAACAGTCTGGAATCATACTCCAGGTTTCTGGGCAATGAATGTGAAAAACTGAGCAACAAGGAGACTTGGGCACATTATTTATACATTTCGTGAGCTCATTCACTCGCCGGGGGAAATCAGGCGCACAGCCGCCGGCCCAAGGTTAATTTTGTTTTCTTCACAGCCAGGAACAGGGTGTACTATTACACATGGAGAGAAATGAGGGCTTCTTAATTGGCAAAGAGGAAGTTCTGCAGTGTGAGGCGATGTTCCAATCACTGGAGGTCAGTAGAAATGCGTTTGGATTTTAAAATCCTGCTGTGTCTATGATTTACTGGAAATCTTTCAAATTGCCAGTATTCAAGGGCTCTGCATTAGCTGTTTGGAAACAGAAGAGGGCATCTCATCATTTCTTATGTTGGATTTTTGATTTTTTTTTTCTTTTAAAGAAAAAAGGAAACTGGCTTTTGAATGAAACGGAAAACATTTTATTTTCCAACTGAATGAATTCAACAATTTTGTGAATTTTCAAAAGCTTAAATGCTGTCTCACTTTCCAGTTTCATGAGATCGCACAGTTCTAGTTGGAAACCGGAAATTGTATGTGTAACCGATTGGTGGCTGTAAATACAGCCCACTTGCCCTTGAGGCACAGTGCTAACCAGGTATGCTCATCGGCTGGCCACATAGCCAGCTCAGTAGGTAATGCTTCCTTATTTCTTCTCCTGTTCAAATCTCTTTTTTTCTCAAAAGTGATTCTAAGTTTATGTGAGGCTTCCAAAGTCACAACAAGATATGTTTGTGCTTTTTGCTTGAAAAAGTTTGAATACAGTTATTATCTATGCTTTGTCTGGGCTATAATCTTAGGGAGTTTTCATGTTTAGTTCTGCCATATACAAATTTCTTTTTTATTCTAACTTTGTATATACTTAAAGGCTCTATTGATGATGCCTTGAACAAAGTCTTTCAAAATAAATACCATTAGAGTGAAATCCTGTAAGTTACCTAATAACTTAAACTACAGCCATTACAGAATATAGCAACAAGCCTTTGATATTGTTTGTATCAATTTCTACAAGGAATATCAAAGACTTTTCTTGTAGCAGTATCCAGTGGTGGATGCTTATAGCCCTAACTACTTAGGTAACTTAGGTTAGTTTCCAGAGTGTTTGCACTAGTTAAGATTCCCACCAGCAATGTTAGAAGAGTTCCTTTCTCCCTGGCTTCACCAGCATGTGTCATTGTTTGATTCCTTGATGATGGCCATTCTTTCTAGGGAAAGTGGAAAAAGAACAGAAAAATCTCAAGAAGATACTGGAAAACAAATGCAACAAAGCATCAAAAAGATCATGCGTAGTGACTGAGTATGCTTCATCTCAGGGATGCAAGCATGGCTCAAATCAATAAATGTAATACATCATATAAACAGAAGCAAGGACAAAAATTGTATGGTCATCTCAGTCAATCCAGAGAAAACCCGTGACAAAATCCAGCATTCTATCATGATGTAAAAATTGAAGAAAATAGTGTTAGAAGGACCCTATCTCAATTTGATAAAAGGCATTTATGACACTGTCCACATCATATTAAATTAAAAAAAAAAGCTTTTCCTCTAGAATCAAGAACAAGACAAGGCTATCCACTACCACCACTCCTGTTCAATATAGTACTCAAAACATTACCTGGAATAATTAGGTAAAAAAAAAAAAGCTTATGCATATAGGGGGTGGGGTTGTAGTGAGGGCAGAGGAATGGCAAAAAATGAGAATCAAGATTTGTATAGGTACAAATTCTCAATGTTGAATGTGATCATAATGTATGTATAAAAGGTACCAATGAAAGAAATTTTAAAAAAATATATAGAAAGGATATGTATAGACTGTTTTTACAAAGCATGGCTGTCAATTTTCCTGATGCTGCAGGGGTGTTTCCGGGGTTCATTGCTTCCCGATAATAACATGTACAGAACGTTTACTACTTACGAGGCTGAGAAATAGACAAATCAACGGACTGTTTTCTTCTACTATATTCTCCAAAAGGAACATTTTTGTGATTAGATATGTGGGTTTTTTTCACGAGCCAGTTCTCTAGCAGACATCACCTGGGCGTCTGACAGCTCAGTTCCGTCTGACACTCCTGGGCAGGCCTCGCAAGCTGAAGGCTTGGTCCCGCGGCACTGCTGCTCCCTTTGCAGACACGGTCTCAAGACTGTGTCATACTTCTGACCAACCAGCTGTGCTTTGGGAGGATCCCATGACCCCCAGGGGTTCAGTAACCTGATAGAAAGACTGACACAGCTTAAGGAAACTTCGCTTACCATTGCCCCTATCTTATAAGGGCTATGGTTCAGGAACGGTGTGTGGAGGAAAGGATAGGAGAAAGGGCACTTCACGCTCTGAGCTTCTTTCTCCACTTGTTCAGCAACTGGGAAGCTCAACAATTCCTTTAAAGAGTTTCTACAGAACTTAACTCTTGGTCCTCACTCCATTCCTGGAGGTTGGCAGGAAGGGAGAAAGTTTCCAAAACTTTATTCTTCTGGATTTCTCGTGATTGACAGCATGACAAGGGGCCCACATGAGGTCCCCTCATTAACATAAGCTCAGATGTTACTAAAGAGGGTTCATGATGAATAGCAAATGACACTCATTCATGTCACTCAGGAAGTTGCAAGAATTCCGGGATTTCTGTTACAGGAACCAGTGACACAGACCAAATGTGCCTCTTACTGTGCACATGGTCACTGTATTGAGTACTTACTTTCACCTTCAGATGGCCCTCTAAAGTGGACACCATTATTACCTGTATTTTATATAAAGAAAAAGTGACTCTCAGTGGCATTAAGAGATTTGCTCCAATCACAAAAATCTATGGATTACAAAAGAGGATTTGAAATTAAGTAATCCGACTTGAGAAGAATCTGGGTACTTACTATATAATCAATTGACCTTTGGCCAGCTTTTTTATTTCCTTTTTGGCTAAGCCTGATAAGAAGGAACCCATGATCTTGAATTATTTTTATTTCAGGAGTTTTTTTTTTGTTTCGGATCTGGAGACCAGAACAGTTATTAACTCAAATGCCAGCAGGGTTGGGAGAGTGAAAGAGACGTCCTGTCTTCTGTCTGTGACTGCAGCTACTGAGGTAAGCTGGCAATAGACAGGTTAAAGGAACAAAGGCATACAAATGTCTTCTGTGCTTGAGGACATTATGGGAAAGGAGAGAACCCAGTAACCCAATGTACCTTCTTTATAGGACAGAAGGAAGCAGGGGATGTAATTTAGAGTGCGAGTAAACAGTATTCAGGGTCCCAAAGAATAAACAGTCACTTGCAACAAAGCTTACCTAGCTGGCTCTGGATGTGACATCAGCTCTAGTTTCCTTTCGTTTATGTTAATCTTCCCTATTGGATAATGTTAGTATGTGGACGGTCTTAGGACAATTAGATTCTTCAGGAAGAACTTTCTTTACTTAAGTAAGGAAACTTTGCAGCAGGTTCCTTCTCCTGCTTTGAGACAAAGGTGAGTGAGACGGGAGTGGGAACAGGTCAGGGAGACCTTGGTTCTGAGGCTGCTGCTTTATTTCAGAACCCTCAGCATGATAACTCCTCATACTCTGGGGTATTATTTTCTCGACCCCAATGGGGCCCATACAGATTTCATTAATGAGTTAAGAATGGCTAGAGAGGATAAGTAGGCAACACTCTAAGTTTCCGTTTTTCATCCCATTTTTAGTAATGGCAGTTTTGCAGCAAAATATTTCTCTTCCATAAAAGGAAAAGTAATACAATATTGATGGCAGCTGACATTCATTCTCAGTGTCAGGGAGATGACAGGGGCCAGTGGGAATTGCAATATATTGGAGATTGTGTGCAGTAGATAACAGAGAACCGTTTCTAGGTTTGGTATTACCAGATTTATTTCAGGGAAAGGCAAGTACTCAGATTTTTATATTAAATATGTAAATTTTTAATTGTTACCTCTGTATTTTCAAAGTTAGAATTAAAACTAGAAAGAACCTAGTTTTCAGCCAGATGGTGCAAGTTTATACCTTCTGGAAGAGAAGATATTTGTAATTTGGGGTCAAATGCAGGTGAAAAAATAGATGGAAAAACAGAATTATTTTGCACCTTAATAGTCCCAAAGTCAGTTATGAATGATTACTCTTCACCTTTTAGCTGGCCTGTGTTATAGGTAGGAGCGATTTTCAACTGTTTGACTTCGAGGCAGAGAAACAAAAGCTATGGAACCTGTTCATTAATAGCAGGTTTATAGATTTACAAAATAAAAAGAAAACTTGATGAATATTTTTTATTTTATTTTTATTTATTTTTATTTATTTTTGCTTTTTTGGAGACAGGGTCTCACTTTGTAGTTCAGGCTGCCCCTGAGCTCACTATGGTGCCCAGGCAAGCCGCTGCGAACTCAGCAATCCTCCCGTCTCTGCCTCCCGAGTGCTGGGATGACAGGCATGAGCCACCACGTCTGGCATTGTGGTATGCGGTGTTGATTGTTGGTGGACGTGTCTCCACGCCCAGCATTATGTGTGGTTATCGGGGATTGAACTCAGGTCCTTGTGCTTGTGAGGCAGGCGCCAGAACCACTGAGCTAACCCTCCAGCCCCTAAAACTTGATGAATATTTAAAGTGAATCAGTATGGTCTATGGACAATAATAACAGGTAAGTGTTTTCTCTCTGTATAGAACAATCTGCATTTGTGGTCTCAATTTGCAGCTTGATGGATGGGTTATTTTATGTAGATTTTTGAATCCTCTTACTCTAAGAATATAGCAATTTTCATCTCTTTTATTACTTGAGATATTGAGAAAGTATACACAACAAATACACTTGAAGGGAAGAAGAACCTCAGTTGATGTAAATCCGGCTTCAGCTAGTTCCACCCTAAATGCACAAGTGAGCTCTTTTGGGGCTTCTCCACCTCTCTCCTTTTGCTTCTTTCTACCAGAACTAAGGTCCAGGTTGCTACTGCTCGAAGGCCAATCTGAGGCAGCTGTGAGTTGTCAGATAGAAACCAGGGTTACTTAAGGGTCAGCATCTCTAGAAGACAGGGCACCTCAGGCTTAAAGGTACATATTCAGGGCTCACAGGTGCCTAAGATTGGAACAGAAAAGGAAGAGAGGAGCTGCATAGGAAGGCTATATGCTGATTAAGGTTTTCTGAAGTATTTGTCTCCTTTTTCTTCTTCACTGGACCTTGACCTTCTGAGGGTTGCCCTTTGTTGCTTCTTTTTTCTTTCAAATTTGTATTAGTACGTATTTGCAGTACATATTCATTACATTTATTTATTTGTTTATTAATTTATCTGAGACAGGGTCTTGCTATTAAGCTGGCCTCTAACTTATGGTCATCCTCCTGCCTCAGCTTCCTGAGTGCCGCATTACAGGTGTGCACTACCACCCCTGACTCATAATCATTACATTTATCATGGGAAATCAGTACAGGTACATAACACATCTTAATTCTTTTTATGTCCCACTCCCCTCACCTCTTCTCCCCTTAGAAGTACAGATTACGGAAGGGTGTAAGGTATTAGATGTTTTGAATTCTGTGAGTATAAAGAAAGATGATTTAGCAGTTAACTGTCATTTAGGCAAAAAAGGGGCTATCAAAAGGATTAGGAAACAGAAGGGAAACAAAAGAGTGAAGCAAATATAACTGCTAAGGTCAACTTCCTGAAAAAGCTGCCTTGTTATACGATGAGAATGCAGTTGCAAATTGGAACATGGTGATGGCTCCTTTCTAAGTTCAGTCTAGAAATTTGGAAGTGGGACTTTTTAAATAGTAGAGCAGGGAGCACAATAAATTCCCTTCTCAAGAAAAAAAGGTTCAAAGTAGACAATATAAAGAACAGCTGTTTCAGAAATCTCAGAAGTTGGCTCAGGGCATGCAACAAATTGATTATTGTTTATTTACAAAGAACTATTGCACATTAGGTATAAATAATGTTAGCTGCATATGCAACTTTAACCTGGGCACTGTTGTTTCCACCTCCTTCAGTTGTGACCTTGGAAGGTTAGGCCAGTATGAGGCAAGACATGAAGAAAAGGAATTTGGTTGGATGGGTCTGTCTTGTTTTGGAGAGGGGAGCAGAAAATCCTCACTTGCAAGTGTTGCCAAAAACAGTTTGTAGAAAAGGAAGGCCAGTGAACTAGCCTGATATTGTGACCTTGGATTTGGTAAGCAAGAAACCAGCAGAACAGTGAGAAGTCTAACAAGGAGGCAAATGGGATGAGATAGCCCTGGGGATTCTGGTAAGCTCTCACTTATCCTTGCCCAAATGCCCAAGGCTGTAGACACAGTCAGTTGTTTATCTACAAATCCTTGGCTCAGTGTGAGGCTGTCAGCCAAGGAGGTCCCTAGTGGAAAGTACAAGCTGGAACAAGCATGTAAACAGTGTGCTTGAGGATTGAATAGCGTCCCCTTCACTTGCAAGAGGAAGTCTACCTCATAACTTCTGGTACCCATACATATGCCCTTATTTGGAAATAGGGTCTTTGCAGATGTAATGTAGAGATCATTCTAGATCACCTTCAACCTGATGACTGCCATCCTTACAAGAGAAAGGAGTGGGCGATTTAAGACACAGGGACATAGAAGAGAAACAGCAATAGGAAGGTCCCGTGAAGAGAAGGGGGGATTGGAATGATACCTCTGTAAACCAAGGGACCCTGGAGACAAGAACAGAGGCTTGAATGGATTTCCCCTTAAGTGTTTAGAAAGAACCGATCATGTCAAGAGCTTAGTTTCAGAATTCTGTTCTCTAGATCTATCAGAAAATTAATTTCTGTTGCCAGGCTGAGTGAGACCCTTACCCAATTTCTGGCCCTATGACTTTGGAACATTTAATTTTTGTGAACTTTGGTTTTCTTATCTGTAAGGAGCATAGAGAAACCGTGATGACTGAACTTTGGTTTTATCAACCAGATTGTCTTCAGGGGATTGGTGAAGCATACTTTTGGGTATCTGGGTGGGACATAATTGTTATTTATGCCTGTCTTAAAAGTTTGTATCCCCACTTTTGCACGTTAGATCTACCTTTGTATATACCACAGGAAAGAGGCAGGGTTTCTCTTGAGGAATGTGTAGGTTTAGGTGGGTGGAGATTTCTGTTAAGACACTTGAGGTGTAAGATACAGGAATTGAGCATATTCTTCTCCTAGGATGTAGGGAGTTAGGTATATGTACATAGAGGGGAAGTTTCATCCCTGCATAAAAAGATGCTGAAGCATTCTTAACTATACTAAGAGTTCTCCTACCTGTAAGGTATGGTGTGCACAGTATCCAAATCTATGTACATGTATTTTCTTCTGGTACATTTACTTTTTTATATGCATGCCTTGGCATGTTTGTGGTTCAGGATCATACATGGTAAAACTAAATGGGATCACAGACCCTGGAGATATGCTCCAGATCAGCTATCTGAATGTGAGATTACCTCTTGTTATAAATAGTAACTGGGCATAGAATCGAGTAGCAAAATTAAGGGTTACAGAGCTTGGGTATTTGGGGGGAGAAAGGAAGAAAAGGCTGCCAAGAACTCTAAGTGTAAATTAACACTGCAGAGGCAGAGCGGTAGGAAGCTATGGGTAACTGGCAGTTGACAATAATAAAGCTCACAAGGAAAGGAAACGTATAAATTGGTAGGGAGGAAAATACAAGTATTTGAGATGCTAAATCCCCTCTGCATCAGAACCATGCTACTTGTTTTTAGGGAATAGTTTAAAAGATTCCACTCTTTAAGGATATTTTTGTGGGGATAAAAGGAAATTTTTTTTGGTAAATGTGATAAAAAGCTATTTTCTTGGAAGACACCATTTATTGTTAAAATCTCTGATATTATGAAAGTCACAATAGAATTAGAAAGCTCATGCCATTATTATGTTGTTAAAAATTATTTCATACATTATGCATATAAATTATAGGAAAACTTAGAAGCTGTAGTTAGGAATATATTCTACACTTGATCTTAGCCAAAAGGCCGAGAAGCGATTGGAATATATTCTAAAAATTTATTCATTTTCTACCATTCAAAGATGATGAAATTGACATTTTTATGTCAGTTTTCCTAAATATACTATATAGTGCATGGACTAGCTTCCTAAATATATAGTGCATGGACTTTCATATGATTATGGATAAATTCTTGATACTAATTTGGATTTTATTACATTGTGATTGTTTTTAGACACTTTTAAAGGGATTTAATTTACATAAACCAAGATGTATATCTTTACATTCTTGAAATGTGTTATTACTTATTTGGACAAGAATCTTTGCCCATCCTTCTATGTGTCCATGTCCCCCCCATCTGTCACATTTGCCTCTGTCTCTCTTCCCTGGATCTGAGCCCTTTCCCACACTTGGGGAAGTCCCATGGCAGAGCCCACCTTCTGTGCTAGAAGATGGACAGGCCAGATGCATGGTGACCATCCTGCCTTGCAGTTGGTATTGAGCATCCAGAGTGCAGTGGCTGCAGGCCTGGGGCCACCAATCTGGTCTGGGACCTATTTTCTGTTTCGGTTTTTGCTGCTGCTTAGGCTCTCTTATTCCTAGCTATTCTGGTAACTACCAAGAAATCTCTAAGAGTACTTTTCTTTATAAATTAATAGTGTGTTTTGGTTACTTACAAGAAAACTGAAGACCTAGTTGTTTTGAGTAAGATGGTGACACATCTGGACTTTTTGTTTTCTTTTTGAAGGAGCCTAGGAATGTACACCAGAAGGAATTTTGGAGATGACCTTGTCACCTGTGTATATCATGGATTCAGAGCTAGTTTTCACTGCCACTTGCTAGCTATGAGATATTAGAAAAATCAGTTAATTCCTCTGCTAAAATAAGGGAATTAGACTTGAATTATCTAAGGTAAGGAAGAAAGTTAGACTTGAATTTTCTTCACTTTTTGGAGTTCTGTTACTCTAAGCAGAACCAGAAACTTTGGACTTCAGCTCATAGCACCTTGTTCTGAATTTCCAGTCCCAGAAATTACATAAATCTGAAGGGAAAATAAATAATAATTAAAACATCAAAGAGGTATGAAAGGAATTAATCTATATTCTTCTGAAAGTTTAAGCTCATTCGACCTTTTGATGAGTCAGGAGCTGGGATAATTTATATGGATCAAGGAATACTGTGTACTCAGGTTCATAGCTAAAAGCAGCAAGCACTCTTTGCAATTATAACTCACTAGTTTCTTCAATTCAAAGGAAAGTTCTGAAATCCTATTAATGGGGTAAGTGTG
Source organism: Thryonomys swinderianus (assembly GCA_004025085.1). Lineage (NCBI taxonomy): Eukaryota > Metazoa > Chordata > Mammalia > Rodentia > Thryonomyidae > Thryonomys > Thryonomys swinderianus. The sequence goes on from PVIC010005417.1 coordinate 12,841, forward strand.
ATGCCTTTCCTCTCAGCCTCTCTAGGACTCTGAAATCTTATCTTAAGTGTAACTTTGAAGATTAGAGCTGGACATAGCGCCAGTACGTTCAGCGTAGGCACATGTCAGTGAACTTTAGATGTTTAGATAATGAGCATTTTCATCTATTTCCTTTGATGCAAAATCCAACAGTGACAAGGGCATAAATATCCATAGGATTTTACCAGTGGAAAATATCCACTCCAGTTTCTATACAGATAAGAAAAAAGAGACTGAGATATTAAGTGACTTGCCCAAGGGCATGTAACTAAGTTCATATGATAGATCTGAGACCAGAATCTCCTATTTATGATACCTTTAGCAAGTCTTGGCAGAGATGGTGTTTCTCTGGATTTCTGTTGAGATGCAGAACCTTGTTCCTGGTGAACATTCAATAAGGAAATGATGGCTAATAATTATGCAGTAGTGTGATTTCTGCTATGATATGTGTATTCAAATATTAAGGAGTTAATTAAAAAAACAGGACTGAATATTTTAATGCGGGTGCTAGCGATTTAGTACTTAAAGTTAGATTCAGGCTTCTACTTGTTAAAAATCTATGACAGTTACTCATGCCTGTAATCCCAGCACTCGGGAGGCAGAGACAGGAGGATTGCTGAGTTCGCGGCGGCTTGCCTGGGCACCATAGTGAGCTCAGGGCCAGCCTGAACTACAAAACAAGACCCTGTCTCAAAAGCAAAAAAAACAAAAAAAAAAAAACAAAAAAACTATGACAGTTAATACATGTGGAAGTAGAAGGTAACTCATTCAAGTCCATTTACTCTGAAAACTGAAGTTGGTGTACATCGAAGTGACTGGTTATCCCTTGAGATGGTTGATTAGAATATTAATGTTGATACAGAGCAGGTGGTGGGGCCATGTAACTGCTGCTCTGATTAATGGGTCATTATCACTCTGTCAAGGCATTTGATGTCCAACAACATGGCTCAGTGAAGATATTTTCTCTTTAAATGGGGAAGGTTTATTAACTTAGATTTTTCTTAGTATATTAAATATTCCCAACACTTACTTAATTGTAGCTGAAGCAGAATAGCAAATCTCTAGCAGTGTATAATAGCATAGGTAACATGGAGTTTGAAACTTAAATGTTCTGATAAATAATACCTGATTGAGTTAAAATAAAAGGGAGCAGAGCTAAAAATCCCATGGATCTGAATTCAGAAATATGTATGTGAACCTAAAGCTTTTTTTTTTTTTTGTCAGTACTAGGGGGGACTGAACTCAGGCCCTTGTGCTTCTTGTTAATTTTTTTTTTTTTTTTGAGACAGGGTCTCGCTTTGTAGTTCAGGCTGGCTCTGAGCTCACTATGTAGTCCAGGCAAGCCTTGAACTCAGCAATCCTCCTGTCTCTGCCTCCCGAATGCTGGGATTATAGGTGTGAGCCACCACGCCCGGCTGGGCCCTTGTGCTTCTAAGGTAGGCACAGTACCATTTGAATTAAATCCCTGGCCCTCAACCTAAAGCTTTTAAACTGTGCTACTATCTCATCCCCTTTTAATTATTATTATTGTCAGTTTTTGTAAGTATGTGTTTGTGATACATAACAGTTACATTCATCTTGGAATCACACTTTGATCATTTTTTTTTTTGCTTTTGAGACAGGGTCTCGCTTTGTAGTTCAGGCTGGCCCTGAGCTCACTATGGTGCCCAGGCAAGCTGCCGCGAACTCAGCAATCCTCCTGTCTCTGCCTCCTGAGTGCTGGGATTACAGGTGTGAGCCACCATGTCCGGCATTGTGGTATGCGGTGTTGATTGTTGGTGGGCGTGTCTCCATGCCCAGCATTATATGTGGTTACCAGGGATCGAACTCAGGACCTTGTGCTTGCGAGGCAGGCGCTGGAACCACTGAGCTAACCCTCCGGCCCCTTGATCATTTTTATTACACCTCCCCTTATTATTTTTTTCTTTTTCTTTCTTTCTTTTTCTTTTCTTTTCTTTTTTTCTTTTTTTTTTTTTTTTGAGACTGGGTCTCACTTTGTAGTTCAGGCTGGCTCTGAGCTCACTATGTAGCCCAGGCAAGCCTCAAACTCACCGCAATCCTCTTGCCTCTGCCTCCCGAGTGCTGGGATGACAGGTTTGAGCCACCACGCCCCGCATTGTGATAACGTGGTACTGGGGATCAAACTTGGGACCTTGGGCTTACCAGGCAGTCGATGGAAGCACTGAGATAAATCCTCGGCCCTATTTTTTTTAGTTTTGAAACATGGTCTCGTTAAGCCACTGAACTGCCCATTTGAGGTCAAACTTTCAATCCTTCTGTCTTAGTCCCCCAGAGTTCTGGAATTATAGGTATGTGCCATCATGCCCAGTTTATTTGGAATCTTGTTATTTAAGGTGCAACAGACCTAATGTCTTAGACCTGCTCAGCCTTCTTCCACATGTCACTGTCATTTCTTCTTAACTCAGAGCTCTTCTTTCATTTTCTGCTTTGTTGTGCTGACATTTCTTCCTTGCCAGTAAGAGGCTAGTGGATCTCTAAGGCAGCATTTTTTTAAATTCTGTTTTTTTAAGTTTTGTGCTTGTTATTTAAGTGGAAAGACTCATTTGAATAATATAAAACAATGAAAACTTTTCCATATTTATAGATCTTGTGTTACCATAGTGTTTTGAGGTAAAATTTGCTGGCAAAGAAGGAATAGCTTTGAATACTCAATAGAAATAGCTCTGCTCTGAGATTTCTACCCCATGGTGTTACTTTCAGAGTTGAGGCTGTGGACCTTTCTAGATTCTGTGAAACAGTGTACTGTGAGCACTGTTTATATGTTAGTGTTAATTAGAAGACAGGAGAGAAGCAGAAGGCGGATAGTGTCAGCTAAGAAGGAAGATAAAATAAGAAGTGTTTTTAATTGCCCAGATAGAATCGTACTGTATGGAAAATATTTTCAACAAATGTCCTGTTCTCTAACATGCTATTCTGTTGCTCCATTATCTGGTACTTTTGTGTAGTTCTAAGGCAGAAAAATCCATACTAATGATACCCTGAGGCACCATGAAATTTCTAACTTCCTTTTAAACAAATGGTTTTCAAACTAAAAATAAATTAGTGGAAACCTTTTATAAAGGAAGTTGTATATGAAGCCACCATATTAAGCTGGAAAGCAGAGCTGTTTGCTTCCTGTGTGGTTTGTAGCAGCAGAGAGGCTGAACCTGGCTTGCCGGCTCTCGCTGTGTTGGTTTTCCTCACTCCTGGATATCTTGGCTTGATTTTAGTGTAGCATATTGAAGATATTAAGTTCTAATTTGGAACATATCAATTTATGTTTAGTGTATGCTGAGATTCTCTATTAACTAGAATAGAAAACTGATTTCCAGATTTTGCTAGATAAGAGCATATTATCCAAACAGGGCAGATTTTATAAGTAGTTGACTAAATAGCTTTGCTTAGAATACCATCTGAGGGGTGTCAAAGGGCCTCTGGGCAAAAATATTTTCTTTACAAGATTAGAAGTCACACCTGAAAGAGAATTCCAATAGGACCCTGATTGAAGTAATTACTTTGTCTGGGTAAGGTAATATATATTAGCAGGGATTCAATCCAATTCAACATGAATTTGTTGAATGTCTGGTAGGCCAGATGCTGCACTATCTTTCAGGAATAAAAAGATGGGTAAGATAAATCTTGTACTTGATTTGGTAGTGGAATTCAGCTTAATGAAATGTGATATAGTCTAATTTACCCTTTTTATTTTGTCTTGAGGAATTGTTACATTGCTCAAGATCACTCAACTAGTTATGACACAAAATATACTTGTGAGTTGTACATCAAACTTTTGCATTTCTGCAAGAACTTAGTAGTTACCATCCTTTTTATTTTGAAAATGAAAACTTTTTAAAAAACTAATTTCATTATGGAAGAATTGAAACATTCGTAGAGTAGTAGAGAGAATTCTTTAATAAACCTCCATGTAGCCATTAGTTGTCATCAGCCTATGGCAAGTTCTGCCCTGTCCATTTCTCCCACTCTAAATAATTTTTTTTTTTTTTTTTGAGACAGGGTCTCGCTTTGTAGTTCAGGCAGGCCCTGAGCTCACTATGTAGCCCAGGCAAACCTCGAACTCAGCAATCCTCCTCCCTCTGCCTCCTAAATGCTGGGACTACAGGTGTGAGCCACCACACCTGACTACTCCATATAATTTTGAAGTGAATTCCAGATAGTATATCTTTTAATCTGGAAGTGCTTCATTGTGTATTCCTAAAAGACAAAGATTGTTTCTTAGGAAAAAAATACATAAGTTTCTTAATAACAAAATATACTGAAAATATTAATAACATGCTATTAATATTTTCAGTTGTTTTATCAATATCATAAATGTTTTTCTTGCCCTTCCAAATCACAATGCTAGTAAGATCTTCAACCCTAACTGCTGGCACACTTTTAAACTCTTTAATCTTTGCACTTTTTTCTGGTTCTTTTTTTGTTTGCCTTCTCGAGTTCTCCATATCACTTTCTTTTGCAGAACTTCCATAGTTCAGTGTGTTCCTCTGTACTTTGTATCTTTTGTACATTGGTAGTTAAATTTGGAGGCTTTATCTAATTCAGGTTAGATTGTTTTGGCATTGGCAAGACTACATCACAGACTGGTTTATGGTCATCCATAAGAAGACACAGACATAATGTATCGTTCTTGTTCTGTCTTCCTGAAGCAAATGAAATTGATGATTATTTCTATTTCCTTTAGTTAATTAGGGGCTGTATACTGGTGATATTCTATGTCTATCATTGGGCTTTTTACTGACTGGCCACAATACTTTTCTACAAAGTAATATTGTCTCATACACTATTTGGTTAAAATGGTGTTGCAGTTTTTGTAGTAAAGGCAGTAACAAACTGGATTCTTTCCTTTTGTTTACAAGTTTTCAGAATGTTGAGCTGACTCCTTATCATTACCCAAGAGGACTGAGCGTGGTTAGACAGATGGCAGTACTATTTCTGGTGAGTTCTGTTGGGGGTGTTTCCAGAAGATATTCACAGTTTGAGTAGCAGACTGATTAAGGTATTTCACCCTCACCAATATTGGCATCAGCCAGTCTGCTGAGAATGTGAAGAGAACTGACAAGTGAGGAGGGTGAATTTTACTCTTTGCTTGAGCTAGGAAATGCCTCTTCTCCTATGCTTACTATCGGCACTCTTCATTTCTTGGCCCTTTAGATTAGGGCTGGCTCCATGGGGTCTCCTGGTGCTCAGGATTTCTTTGGACTGGACATACACTTAATGGATTTCCAGGGCCTCCAAGTTGCAGATGGCAGATGGGGGTACTTCTTAAACTTCACAGTAAATCTTTTTCCTTATGTGTGCATATCCTATTGCCTCTGTTTCACTGGTGAGGCATTGGGTCACTGGTGTCATTGGGGTTTAAAGGCAGCTGTTGTGCTTTAATGCTTTGCACTTACTGTTCTTATTAGTGTACAGACTTTCCCATCATTGGTCAGCACAAGTTCTTTGTTGGCTCCCAAGTCCTCTCAACATGATCCTTAGTTGTCTTTGGTAGCTTTTCTGCTATCTGGCAAGAAAATATTTTCCAGGTTTGACTTTTATATTTCCTGATCATTTGTTAAATTTAAGAGAAAATGCTAACATTTTTTTCCTTTGGCTTAAAATGGCAAAGTTTGAATTTTGAAGATCTCTTTGTACTTACAATTGCAGGATAAACACTGCAGACAGTGGTTCTGAATCTGAGTCTGTGCAACCCAGACACGTAGCTAGCTGCCTCGGAGCACCCTGCTTCCCTGATGGTGTTCCAGGGGCCTGCCTGAGCTCTTTATCCAACCTTAGCTGTTGTGATTTCTGCACCGATTATATTTATGTGCTATTCAGTTCTATAGGGGAGCTCTTATCTTTCGGTGGGAAGTGATTCATTACACATTTCCTGTCCTCTAAGTGGCTAATTCAGCAAATGGCATTGTTTGTTTTTTAAAAACTGTCATTTATCTCTGATTATGTGTTTTTCCCCCATCATCTCTATTTTGAATTATGTCACCCCAGAAGATAAAGTTCAAATACTAAGTACAAATTTTTTTTTTTAAGAATGCAACCCCCTTTGCAAATAGGAACATGGCACATATAATTAAATGAAGCGATCTAGTAACCCAATATAAGTAGCATCTCTATAAGAGCCAGGAAGATCAAGTGAAGAGAGACACAGAGGTAAAATGCTGTGTGACTTTCGAGGAAGAGATCAGAATGATACAGCTGGAAGCCTAGGAATGCAAAGATTGATGACCACTCCCTGAGTTAGGAAGAGACAAAGAGGATTTATGCAGAGTCTCAGGAAGCAAAGCCCTCTGATACTTTTATTTCATACTTTAGCTTCCAGAACTGTGAGAGTGTAAACATTTGTTGCTGTGAATCGTATACTTTGGGGTTCTTTGCTACTGAAACTCTTAAGAATAAAAAATGATCACCTTTACTGGTGCCTTACTGTATGGACTCATCTAGTGAGTCAGTAATAGAAGGTGTTTTTTATCCAAAGGTAGATGGTTGCTTAAGTTTGTTTTTTTAACTAGAAAACAACTTGTTAAAATTTCTCAGTGTGTACTGATCAGAGTATCAGAGACTTTGGGTCAAAACCTCATTTAACTGCTGGAAAAAGGCTTTCCCCAAGGGGAGGGAAGTAGTTTTGTACGGGGTTGTCGGGTATTATGTAGAAGAAACAGAAACTGAACTCAGATCTCTGGATACACGGTGCTCTGCCTTTCCCAGTTCACACATTGGAGCCTTTCTATTGTCAAGGTCTTTCTGCTCTGGATCCTTTCTCTTTGCCTCTTTCTTTTTATCTGTGCAGTGAGTGAAATTTGAATAGGATGCAATGCGGCATGCTTAGTCAATGGAGTATAGCACAGAGTCAGATGACAGTCTGTCCCTGTGCCAAAACATAAATTCTTATATTTGCACTGATCTTGCGAAAGTGAATTTTACTCCAGCTTTTGTAATCCCTCTATGTCTCTAGAGGTCAGTGTGGCTTAAAGAAACTTTGTTTCGAACTCCATTTGCTTAACATCTAATTCAAGTGACTGTAATAAAAAGTGGTAATAAAATGAAGCCTCAAGGGAACAGAATTAATTCAGAATTACAACCACTATAAACATTAATATATATAATAATATTGATTTTGGTCTATGGAAATTTCCTATGAGCCTGTAGCCCTTTGTATTCTTAAAAATAATTGAGCTAATTCTTACCTCTTTTAGCATGTAAAGTGTTAGGCTTTTTTTTGGGGAAAAGACTTTCATTTTGGACTCCTTTCAAAAAAAATAAAAAACTTTTGTGCTTCTCTTCCAAGACTGAATGATTAGTTGTATTAGCTCTCCATGAAGTTCTCATTTTTATGTGGTGTTTAATGCAAGATGAGGCTTTGCAGACTAGTCGGGATGGAGAATCTCCAGGGGAAAAAAGGATGCTATTGAAAAGTCTGGTACCTCCTTGTGACGTCTACCAATTTTATTCCTACTACAACTTTCAGAATTATTCTTCTCACTTATTCCCTCTTCCTCACCCCTTCCTTTCTCTGTTGGGACAATGTAAGAGTGAATTACTGACATTAATGAGTTTGGGGCCATTCATAAAAAATCTTGAGTGAACTGATCTATTGAAATGCTCTCTAGGAAGCACACGGTAATACTGAGAAGGGGGAGGGGCATCAGTGCCAGGCTGTGCTAAGTAGGTGCCGCACCTGCCACAACTTGAATAATTCTGTTGTTATTTGTTCCCTTTATCAGGGCTCTGTGGCTAATTTCACTTATACACAGAGGCCATTGCTCAGATTTAAAAAAATTGTATAGCTGATTGGAGAGACTATAATAAAGAAAAGTGACCAGAAGCATCAAACACACAGGAGCAACACAAAAGAATAGCTAAAGTTGTGATGACTATTAAGCAAAAGAAAGAAAAAGAACAAAAAGTATAAGTCACAAGCTCCTTAATTCACAGCAGTTGAGATTACTTAATGTACAGAGAAAAGATTTCTGTACCTTAATAACTCTTGAGGGCACTACTGTTATTCACATCAGTCAATATTGAATAAACTCTTAATATGCAGCCTGGGTTCTAATTGCAGGGATTGCTAAGAGCTACTTAGCACTGATCCTGTCCTAAAGCTTAGTTGATGTAGAGAAAAGGACGTGTGTTACTACAACCTACATGGTACTAGAAATTACTACAGAAGTTCAGAAGAGGGAGGGATTACAGAGTCGGATTGATCAGGAAGGGAATCATAAGCAAGTATATTATACTGAAGTGGGTACTATTTCTCAAGCTCCTTCTCTTTTACCTCTGGCAAATACTGTGGCTACATAAATGAGTTGTAGCCAGGGGGTGTTAGCAGCCACTATGTGTGACTTTTCAGGTCTAGCGCATAACATTGTCCTATACATGATCCTTCCTGCACAGACTCTGGTGTTATGGGACTGAAAACTAAGCACTGAGATTGCAAACCCCTGGAAGAGGCCTGCTTCTTGGCTTCCTCACTTTCTGGATCATTGCTCGAAGGAGACACCTGACTTTCAGAGACACATACTTTGGACTTTAGAAGAGCCAGAAATAAACCTATGTTTTGTAAACCCTTGAGATTTGGATGTTTCTGCCACAGCAGGTTGTTACTTAACGTGCAGAAGGTAATACTGAAATGGAGTTTTGGGATAATGTAGGATGTAGTCAAAGAAGGTATTGTGGAGACCTCATGCCAGAAGGATGAAATGGATGAAGAAATGGAGGGGAGCAGACAGTTAGGTAATCTTGGTTTTAAATGCCAGGAAGTTTGGACCTGACTTGATTGTGTGGTAGCCATTGGAAAGCTGAAGAGAAGTGATAATGAAGGCTTATTGTCTCAGCAGTGGTGGAGGAAAACCTGGAAAGATTCGTCTGATCGGAGCGCATGGGATAGATGAATTGTTCATGAGGTCAGAGTGGCAATGCAGTCTTCTAGAGTCCAATGGTGAACACCCAGGCTGGGTGGCGGAGGGAATAAAAACAGAGGCTGAACAAATGGGACATTACAAAGCAAGATGTGGATGACTAACTGTGGGACATCTGAGACAACAGTGAAAGAATGTAACTCCTAGGTCTGAACATCAAGTCAGAACAATGAGTACTTCTCCTCATAAGGTTTTGTGACACAAAGCAAGGAGAGAATAATGTTTATTGCTGTCTTTAAAGAAAGCAAAGTAGTGTAGAATATGTTCTAAATAAGTTTCAAAATAGCATAAGAACACCTGCATTCGACATGCTTACAAATCCATTTTATCTTCCTAGGTAAACAGGAAGGCCACATTTCCCAGCCCTCCTTGCTGCAAGTGAAAACATGTGGCTGAGTTGTACCCAAAGGAGTATGGGTAGAAATAGGCTACTTCTGGGTCTCTCCATTAAACTTGTGCTTTATTCCTCAATCTCTCTTTTGTGACAGTCTTCTAAATGATGAACTGCAATGTGAAAGAATCCTAAATCTAGTTATCACTAAGGTGAAAGCTTTCCAGAATAAATAACCAACCACACTGAAACGGGAACCAAGGGAGCAGTTCATTGTGATTGTTTTAACTGGTGAGATTTCAGAGGGCATTGATTATGGCAGGATAACATTTCTTTCTGAGTAACACATAACAATCCTTCAGCAAACTTTTAGTGAGCATCTAATATGTTTAAGGGATGGGTTAGTCCTAAAACAAACTTTATTCACAGTGTCTTCTGTTTGAATACCCCTATGACAGCACTGCTTCAGTAGTTTTTTATAATCTAGAATTTCACTAAAATCTGCCGTCTTCCACTTCTTGTTTATATCCATCCTCCCTCGTTTTGGATATGGTTATAGATTCTGGTCTTTGTGTCAGCTTTAAAAAACTAGAGTTGACAGTGTATTTTGACTTTCCCTTTTATTAAATTCTTTTTTGACAAAATTTCTAAACGGATGAGAGTCATAAAATAGAGAAACTTATAATATCTTGTCTGAGATAATATCAGGGGTGCTGACAGATATAGTTTAGAGCCTCTTTTATTTTTCCTTTATTTGACAGCCAGCTGACTTCACAGTGCCATAACATCTTCCCACATAAACTGCAGCTCTGAGCAGAGATAGAAAACCTTGCTCACCTTGGGAACTCGCTTCTGCACAAGAAGTTGAACAATTTGAACTTTGTATTGAAATGGCCCTGGATCTCTTTCCTCTGTTAGATCTACCTCCACATTTAAATGTGGAATCTGATGGAAGCATTTATCAAAGAATAGACTAACTTCCAGTGTGCTTTAAGGTCCTCCTCATTATTATTTTCATTTACGTAATGACCAGCTACTGGGCTGAACATGAAAACTGTAGATAGACCCATCACTGCAAACTATTTGTTAATTAATGTCACTTTGTGCTGTCATTGAAATGAAGTTTTGGATAGGTTGTTAATATACAGTTTAATATATAGTTTCCCAATATAAAATTTTTATTTTGTGGTAATAGAGATTTTATATGAACATTCAAAAATGGAAGTGTTTGGGCCGGAGGGTTAGCTCAGTGGTTCCGGCGCCTGCCTCGCAAGCGCAAGGTCCTGAGTTCGATCCCCGGTAACCACATATAATGCTGGGCGTGGAGACACGCCCACCAGCAATCAACACCGCATACCACAATGCCAGACGTGGTGGCTCACGCCTGTAATCCCAGCACTCGGGAGGCAGAGACAGGAGGATTGCTGAGTTCGCAGTGGCTTGCCTGAGCACCATAGTGAGCTCAGGGCCAGCCTGAACTACAAAGCGAGACCCTGTCTCAAAAAAAGAAAAAAAAAAAAGAAAAAAAAATGGAAGTGTTACAAAGAGGATAAGCGTGAAGTGTACCCCCAAAACTTACCAAGAAGAGATAAATGCTGTAAATATTTTTGGAGCATATCCTTTATGCTCTTTATTTGTAGACATAAAATAAACTCTCTCTCTGTGTATATATATAAAAATTTTATATAAATAAAATCATATTCCATACATAATTTAAATTTTTACACTTGCTTGATGTGAATGTATTTTCAGGTCAATAAATTTAGAGATACTGAATTATTTTAAGGACTTTAACATAATCCCTTTAAATAAATACTGTAACTAGTATAACTGGTGATGGACACTTAGGTTGTCTCAAGTTTTTCACTATTATAGATAATTCTGCCATGAACTAACACGTATACATGTTTGAACTGTATGAGTAGTATAAATTAGTGGACAGAAACTTTTGAGAGAAAGGTAAACATTTAATTTTTCCATTTAATATTTCCAGAAAAGAATGTATCTATTAATTTGTATCTATTAATGCAATGGGAAGACAGTAGAGAGGAGGCTGTCTGAATTTAAAGGAATGGAATAAAATAAATTCATTTGCTACCAAAAGTAAAAAAACCCTGAAATCAGTGATAGAGTTTTTGATGCTTCTCAACACCACTTTGCAAGCTTTAAAAGATTTTCTTTGTGAGCTTTAAAAATTTTTCCTTGTGGAGTCTTGTTTTTGGTAGTCCCCATGTACAACAACCTTTTGTGTATTAAAAATTGTGCTAAAGTTGAGTCTAAGATGTATATTTAATGTAGGCATCAAGAAAACAGAAAGATCTTGTTGGAGTAAAATAATGCACAATCTGTTTATATTCTGTCTGCTTCTCCAAATAAGTCTGTACAATCCAACCTGAAACTAGTTTTACTATGACAGGTTGTAAAGCTATCCTTGGGGTCCTCATAGCTTCCATCAGGCTGCTCCACATATATCTTAGTCCCATGCTTCTGCTGAAGAACATGGTAGCATTTAATATACCTATTTACTTACCTCTTTCCTCTGTCTCACATTAGGTACATACCCTGAAAAGTCAAGCAGAAAAAAGGTGAAGTTTTAGGGTTGAGAATACAGGTTCTGGAGTCCCTTTATCAAGACAACAGCAACACAAAATCTCTGGAGTGTTGGGAGAGTGATCATGTCAAAGGTTTATTTCTTGCTTTCAGAAGGTCTGACACAAATTCCATGACTCTTAGAGCATTTCTGTTTTAGTTACTGTTTTGTTACTGAGACAAAAAATCCAATATTTACAAGTTAGAGGAAAAAATGTTTATTTTGGTTCATGGTTTATAGAGGTTTCAGTTCATAGTCTACTGGGTCCCGGGTAAGGTGGCATGTCATAGGACTTTGCGGAGGAGAAACAGTCTATGGTGTGGCAGGGAGGAAGGCAGTGAAGCATCATCAGCCTGCCTTTTATCTTTTCTTTTGCATTCCACTCAGACTAAAAGCTATCAACTATTAGACTATCAATTATTGATTGATGTTGTCTAGTCTCTATTGTCCTCACCCACAACTATGCCAAACCCATTTAGCTTTACATAGCCAAACATCACACACCCTTAATTCCCATATCACACATGCTAGATCCAGTCACTTCCATAAAGCCATACCTATGAGACCATGAGGCTTTGGGGGGACATCTAAATACAAGTATTTTCCACACAACAATATCTTTTCCACATGTTGTTTTATGGATCCAGGCTCTCTGTTTTGAAACCATAAATCATAATTCCTAGGGCTGATACTCTTAAGTGCCTCTGTTCAGAAGGGACACACATTGTCATTTGTCCATAATTTTTCTGCATACATTCCATTGACCATTTGACCTTTCATGCTTGTGGAGCCTGGGAAATGCTGGGCAGCACACATTTAGTGAGCAACACTGTCTAGTGTAGTCAGACCTGGTATCAATTCAGACATAGTTCTTTATACTAATGTATGAAACTGACAAGTTTGCTAAGGATTCTCTGCCATGGTTTTCTCCTTCTAAAATGAAGTTGAATATTTCTTTCATGTGGTGTTGATTAGTATACATAAAGGCATGGAACAAATTTTCAAGAAAAATATGACAGTTACTATTATTCATGGCAGCTCCCCTAGGAGATAAATATAATTTTGAATCAGGACAATTAGTACAAAGAATTTGAAGAACACTTTCAAAGTGAAGCAGCCCTAGAAGACTGAATCTAGTCCTCTGATGAGAAGTTTGGAGTACTTCAACTGGTAGATTTATTTATACTTCTTTAAAAAAAGAAAACTTTTCTGCCCTTGGCCATAGGGATAAGGATAAATGAGAAATTTCTTTTGGCTCCTGGCTCTTGCATCTTTTATTTTGGGGCCCATTTCTGAGATTGGTATTTGCCCTTTGATTTGGAGGGTTACTTAAGTCTTACTTCTTTGGTTTGCTTCACTCATTTTCCCAATCACTGTTGGGACTGTTTGTTTTCCTAATTTGGGAGCCCCTCAAAATTTGGGTCAGCTTCCTTAGCTGACTCTTGCCTCAAGGAACCCTGTGGCCCGGCCAAGGCCTGGACACCTGTGCACAGTAAGCTAGGATGCTTTTAGACTGTTCCTCAATCTGCTGGGGTAGTGGTGGGAGGAGTGGCTGATAACCACGTGGTGTGGTAACTAAGAGTGGATGCCATGAAGCCAAGGCACCTACGATCCAATTCTGTTTGTTCCTGGCTGCTGAAATAACCTTAGGCAAGACACTTAGCCTCTTTGTGCTTCAATTTTCTTATTTAGAAACAGGGATAATTATAATAATATCAGCTTAACCTTTTTTTTTTGGTGAAGATTAAATAAATATTAAAATGGTAAGAGTGCTTTGAACTGTGGTTGGTATATCATACATGCTTAAAAATTTTTCTGTAATATTATTTACTACTTAGAATCATGGTACTTTGGGAGCCTGAGGAAGAAAGTAATTAATTTGGCCCAGGAGAGTCACAAAGAGCTCCATAGAAACAATACTACTTGAGAGTTTTGATGAATGACTAATTTCCCCAAGGTTGACTTAGAGGGAGCGCTGTCTAAAAAGTGAGAAAGGCTGATGCAGAGGCTCAGGTGTGTGACATAAAACATGAAATGTACCTGTAGTGCCTGATGAATGGTGCTGTGTGGGAATGTGGGGAGTTGTAACAAGTGCTGAAGTGGGACAGGGGAGACAAAGGAAAACTGAGAAGGGTTTTGATGCGAACCAGTTAGTTATTACTTTACTCACAGGCAGTGGGAGGCTAGTCAAGATCTTTAGGCAAAGAAACGATTCTGATCAGGTTTGTCAGATCCCAGTGACTGGTGTGAAAGATGGATGCATTGGGTGGCTGTGTTGGCAGGGAGTCCCATTGAGAAGGTAGTTCATTAATTCATGGGGGAAAAATCATAGCAGAGTTTTATATAATGGATCATCAATACCACTTGCACCTCTTTCCCTCAATATTGGGTTTCTGGCTAGTGTATGATTTTTTTGTTTTGTTTTTCTTATTTTACTCCAAAAGCACATAGAAGCCAGTCCTTTATAGCATGAGTCTCATAACATTTTTTTTCCCCATCCACCTACTGCTGCATTAGTCAACCTGAAAACTTTTATACAGCCAATACATTTTAATGGGCTAAAATATATTTGAAACAGTCCTGCAGCTTTAAAGTACGCATGAGACTCAAGTTCCCCGGGAATTTAGTCCTTCCTCTGCTTCGCTTGTCACACCATTAGCAATATCCCTGGGTGAGTGACCTAGGGTTAAGGATTAAGTTTAAAAACCATCTTGGCATTTTCTGCTTGCATTGGTTGGACTCAGACCGAGATTTCATTAAATATTTAATTTTGTTTGGCTTGCTTGAGGGCAAAGTCTAAACTCTGAGCAGTCTTTTTGCACAGTTTACCTCTAATTCTCATTGTTCTCAAATGGAAGGATTCTTCCTGTAGATGCACAATTATTTCACAGAATTGTACCATCATATATCCTAACTTGAGTGTTTGGAATTATGCTACCCATGGAACTAATCCATTAACGGCTTTGTAAAAGCTCCACATAGATCTGAAGAGCATGTCCAACCACAAGTCTAAGGCCAAACTTTCTCCTCACTTACAAAGCTCATGTCTTTTTCCCTTGCTGTATACTTCCTGAGAAAGCAGCAAAGCTAACCATCATTTTAGAAAGTCCTTTTTCTCAGTGCATCTAGGATGAAAAATCTACAAAGAGGGAAGAAAACCTTGAAGGAAATTTGTTTTTCCAAACTCAGTTCTATTTAGCTTGGAAAACACTGTGCTCATGCCATGCAAGTTGCCATTCCTTTTCATTAATACTGAATAAAAGGTTTTTGGGGATGACCAGCTCACCCCTCTTTGAAACATTCCTCTTTATTAAATACCCTGTGGAAATGTCCAACATCACACGTGTAGTAATCAGGTTCCCCTTTCCTTGGTCTTCTTAGTTTGAGTCCTCAGAGCAGCGGAAGGTCACTGGTGCTTTGTCAAAAAATGTTTCCTCCAGTGACAGTTAATTAAGCTAGTGAAATGAATGCTGAAAGTCTGCCTACTCTTGGATTTTTCAGTTTTTCTGGAGGAATTTTACCCCAACACTGGGGACTTTTCTTTGCTATAGCATTCTCTCTGAATTCCTATGGATGTTCCTAGAAGTCTCAAGAAGTTAAAAATCTTCGGTGCTTCCAAACAACTAGGACACTCATCTAATTAATTAATTAATTCTCTCTCTCTCTCTCACTCTCTCTCTCTCTCACACACACACACACATTTGTTTGCCATGTTCCTTTTGAAAAACTCAGCTTATGTACAGCTAGACTCTGGAAGTTTCTAGAGAAACAGGGGAGATCTCTTCAGATATTTAAGTCTATCAAGTAGAAGAAAAGTGTAGCATGTTCAGCACAGAGTTCTGAGCGATAATACTGGGGGGGTAACACCTGTTGGGAGAGCTAAGCATGCTGATGTGAAACCATAATCTCAGCTACTCAGGAGGCTGAGGCAGGCGGATGAAGTTCGAGGTCAGTGTGGGAAATTGAGTGAGAACTTCTTTCAAAATAAAAAGAGCTGGGCAACGGTTCCAGCACCTGCCTGCAAGCTCAAGGTCCCTGGTTCGATCTCTGGTAACCACATACAACAGTACCGGGTGAGGTGTCTCACACCCACTAGCAATCGGTACCACACACCACAGTGGTGGTGCTGGTGGCTCATGCTTATAATCTCAGCACTTGGGAGGCAGAAGCAGGAGGATTGTTATTTATGCCTCAGCCTGACTCTACTGAACGGTTACACAGTGCAAGAATCTTTTTTTTTTTTTTTTTGGCTATAAGGTGTTTACTAGCAGACTGTTGCTTTACTAAAATAATTATCTTTTAGGGTAGGTGATTTAGCTCAGTGGATCCAGTGTCTGCCTGGCAAGCACAAGGTCCCCTGTTTGATCCTCCATACCACATAGCACAGTGCTGGGCGTGGTGGCCCATGCCTGTTATCCCAGCAGTCAGAAGGCAGATGCAGGAGGATTGCTGCAAATTGGAGGCTTGCCTGGGCTACGTAGTTAGCTCAGGGTCAGTCTGAACTACAAAGTGAGACCCTATCTCAAAAACAATTTATCTTTTAGGTATCTCTTTTTGGAAATTATATGGAGCATTGTGGTCAGAATTATTATGTTATTTATACAGTTCATTAATAATAGCACCAGTTTTACTGCTAGATATTTGGAGTATACTACGTAACAGACTGGTTCAGAGAATATTTTTTTTTTAGAATAAAGGTACTGTCTTGATGTTATGGTGACTCTTTTTAGCTTGGCTTTTCAAAGGCTGTCTACAGAAGTTAAATATCCATAGAAGTTAAAAACTAAGCTTCAATGGCTGGGGATTTAGCTCGAGTGGTACGGCACCTACATTGGAAGCAGAAGGGCCCGAGTTTGATACTTGGTACTGCAAAAACAAACAAACAAACAAACAAATCCAGTAAAAAGTAAGCTTCATAGTATGTTTAAAACTATGCTCCTTCTAGTTACATGCAGTAGAGTTTTAGGAAGAAAGAAAAACATACAAAATACATGTTTTTTAAAGAAGCATTTTATGTATTCATGTAAGTCCATCTCAAAGTGCTTTTTTATAATAGATATATAAATGAAGAGGAGATGAATACAGTGGATTGTAGAATTTGGATCTAAGAAAGTTTGAACAGGCTGGAATAATTAAATATTGGACAAGTAAATGTCAAGTTCTGCATTTGGTTAAAAATATTTTGAGGTGTATAAAGGGGGGAACATTAACTTTGCTTCACTACATTTTCAGGAGAATGATTTTAATTAGTATCGACTGACTGCCTTAAATATCTGTGGTTACCAATGCACAATTGGGCTGCAGGCAGCAAGCAGTCTGGGAGGTTGGACAGAGAGATGACACAACTGAGATTACCCCACAGCTGAGCAGTGTGGGTTATTCTGGGTCTGTTATGATAAAAAAAGATAAAGGCATTCTTGGTCTTCAGAGACCAAGATGGTGAAGGAACTTCAAACTGGGCTGTAGGAAAATGAGCTGAAGTTTCTGGGGGCATTAAAAGTTGGGTAAAAAGAAAGCCATTATTAGACATGATGTTTGCCTTTAAATGTTTTAAGGGTCACCAGATGATTATGGCCTCAAGGTGTAGAATTTGACCAGCTGGTAGAAGCTCTTGGGGAATAGGTTACAACTCATTTTAAACTATTTTGAGAGCCAGAGATCTCCAGAAAGGGGATATATTGACATGGCCAGGTACCTCCGTACCTATGGTTAGGCTTTGGGAAGTTAGAAGGACAAGAACACACACAACATCTTTTAATTTTGAGATTATGAGCTTTGAGGCCTTACTCAGGTGCATTAATCAGTCTTTACAAATGCATGACAGTTAAGAAAGGCATACAGATGCCAACATGGAACCAATACTAGGGGAAAAACAACAAAAAATATAAATGGGGCCAGATGGATAAGCCTATGGTGGGGAGGGCTGTTTACCTATTTTATGTCTAGTCATCAGCCCACAGCCATTGATGACACTTGGGAACAGACGTACTTGAACCTCCTGGGATGGAAGCCAGAGTGAAAGCGCCACCTAGAGGCTGTTCCACCCTCTAGCCATCCATTTGGTGTCTCGTGTCTTCTGTGATGATAGGGTACCATAGCACTGGAATAGCTCACTGGGACTTTCTTTTTTAAAGCAAGTAAGTATTCAGGATCTGTTATGTGCTAGAGAGGCACTCATTAATGTTGGCCTCATTTCAGTTATGTACACAAGAATTCTCACCCATTATTTCTTTGAAATGGATTTGCAACCCTATTTCTATTCATTATCATTTGAAACCAAGTATTTTGTTCCTTCAGGTGAGGAATCTCATAGTGCTCAGATATATCTTAGAAGTGTCTCTTCTGTGAATAATTTGTAAAGCAAAGAGAGAAAGAAAGCACATGCCTCATTCTTAGTTGAAAACATGGAGACAGTAAGAATATTACTGAACTGGCTGCCTTATAGTCATATACTGCAGAAATTATAATGGAAAACTGTATTTGCTAATGTTTGGCAGCATTGAAAATTAGCTAACCAGTCATTCTCTCTTTTAAAATTGAATTTATTGCTGCAATTTAAGTATATATTCATTGAGAATTTTTATCTGTATATGATATATCTCAGTTCTTATGGTTTCTCATTCCTTTGGCCTCCCAATCATTCTATCTTTATGTTTTAGGCAGATCTTTAAAGATGTCACTCAGGGAAATAAAATTGAATAATATGCTGACTCTTGTGGGGTCGTGTCTCCTAGACAAAGATCAGTGTGATAATGTCCCGGAATTTCATACTAGGAAAATATTGTCTTCTATCGTTCCTTTCTTCTCTATAATAAAGTTTTAATATTTTTAATTGTCTGCCACAAAACTCAGAACTGTTTAGTACTCAGTTACAGAAAGTAGGTTACTCATTCACAATACTTCACAGTTCTCTCTCATATTTCTAATGATTGTCATTATGCTTGTCTCACAAATTTTGTTTCGCATACATCACTTTTTTTTCTTTAGACAAGATTTTGCTATGTAGCCCAGGTTGGCCTTGAACTTTTAATCTTTCTGCTTCAGCTTCCTGAATGCTGAGGTTGAAGAGATGCATTACCGTGCCTTGCTTCGTAATACAGTATTATGTATTTCCTGATATTATACGTTTCTGGAAATTATTTTTAGAAGCAGTCAAAAATCAGTATGATGTATATATTTTAAAAGGTAAGCCAGAATATTCCACTAAGAGGTGAAATGTGTTTTATGAATACTTTTCAATATTTTGTTTTCTGTCTTATATCAGAGAACCAGACTCAATTGCAAAGAAATATCTCATATGAAAATATTAAATATGATTCAAAACAAAGATGAGTGTCATCTGCTTAGCAGAGGTTTCTGTTCCAAAATAAGTACTGTACTTGGACTTTCTTTGCAGTTTTCCCAGCCCCCGTGGTAAACATACATAACCGTATAATTGTACATAAGTATTCAAATGTTGACCTAGTATATCCGACACAGGGCCACAGATGTCAGAGCGGCATCCAGGGTACTGGGAACGTGTCTGCAGAGACTGGTGTAATTGCCAAGGCAGAGGCAGTGGTCCAGCGAAGCCTGGGGGATGAGACCTGCCTTGCTTTGTTGCCTGAGAAGGAATCAGTCCGAGGTAAGGAGATCCAGCAGTAACTTTGGTATGTTAGTTATCAAACTTGGCAGCATGGTGGAATTACCCGGGAAGCTTTAAAAACACTGAAGTCTTAGTAAGTAGGAAAAGGGAATCAGAGGTCATTCTGGTACAGTTTTTCCTGGGTAGAGGGATTTTTTTTTCCTTTCTGCAGCAGTACTGTTCAAATTATCACCAGCCTGTAGCAGATGTGCAGTTTCACCTGGAAAGCTTTGGAGTGGAGGGAACCTAGGATCATTTTCTTTAGGGTACTATCACTAGTCCTTATGTGTCTCTTCTAGGCAACTGTTCTTTTTTGGTTGGACCAGTATAGGCCTTTTAAAGCTGGCTTTGTTTGACTTGTGCCTTATCCCTAGGGTATTATATTAGCCAAGAAATGGAGGAGGGGAGAGGGAGGGGGAGGGGAGGGGGGAGAGATATCTTTGTTTTACTGGTGGGAGTCTATTCTTTTCTGTAACATAGTTTGTGAGTGCATCTGGGTCGGGTCCCTTTCTCAGGCGAGGATGGGTGTTTTGTGTACCAGACCATTTCTCATAGTGCCTGAGTGGGAACCAGGTTGACAGTTCCAGGTTTCATCTACAAATCTGGGATTGTGACATAGAGAGAAGAATAATTCATGAGTTTTAAAATTATTTTTGTCTGCTTTGGATATTATCTGGCATACTTAGCTGTGTGCTTCAGACATTAACTGGGATCAGCAAGGTGATGATGACATGCCAGGATGGAAACGTATCTTTGCAACATTACTGCCTTGCATTTTTAGGTTATGACACAGATTTTTAAGGATATCAACCAGAGTGAGCAATTGAAGAAAAATATCTTTTTATGTTAGTATTTTTGTCAGGAGAAAATTTAATAAAAAACTAGAAGTATTACTGAGGAATTATTTTTAAAGGTGGAACAAATTAAGATTGGAAAGGTTTCCTAGATCAAGGTGTTTGGTCCATAGAAATGGTAGTATAAATAGAAATGCACATATTTATATCTATATGTGTAAATGAAAATACATTTTATGTTCCTAAATGGCCTGTATCCCTCCTTTTTTGTACGCATATTTGTGTGTATGTATGTAGATAGCAGTTAATCACTTTAGTTTAGACAAGATTATACAGTCATATCAGAATAAGTAAACCATTCTTTTTTAAAGCTTTAGCCTTTAGAGCTTTTAGAAGAACAGCAGGAGGTTATTTAAATGACACTGTGAGTCTTTGTTTTAGTTCAAAAGGCAGTTTAAATGGAAGAGGGATGAGTTTGAATGTAGCAGGTTCAGTGCTTCCAGCTCAGCCTGCTTTGTCCTGCGTCTTTCTCTCCAGCAGCACCCACCTACTGAGATACGCATCAGTGCCTCTTTATGCACAGTGACAATGAGGAAGTAGAAACCCCCTTCCAAGAAAATGTTGAAAAGATCAAGATGGGCATTTGGTTTTCTTTTTTGCCTTCTGCGTTTTTCTTGATGATATAATAACTGAAATGTCACCCTTACAGTTCAGAAGAGTCTGAATGTTGCTGTGTGAGAAAATCTTAAGAAAAAGGGTATAGATTTACTATGATGAAAGCAACAGACTAGTTGTACCGTGAGTATGTGTGTTTGCATGTGTACATGGAGTCTCATGCATTAAATATTTTAGAAAGTGTAGGCACAGCTGGTGCCCAGACAGTGAATCATGTGGTCACTGAAACATCAAATAATCCTCCATTCTTCTTCTTTGTAATTATGGCCTGCCAAAGTTTCTTATATTTGTTTTAAAAAAATCCTTACCTAGTCAAGTGATTTCACTCTGTCTATGCCTTCTAGCTCTTCCATTTGCATCATTACCCCAAATATCACCCTGGGCTGTTGAAAACATCTGCTTCTGTGCCATTATAGTCTGTGGCTTTTCATTTCACATGGGTTGGTTTTTAAAATGGTAGTACATTTCAGATGAAACTGATTCAGTCTTGCCAGCCAAAGGATCTCTCGATCCTCACAAAGCAATTTTGAATCTAAAATACTAAAATATTCTGAAGATAAAATATTAGTGTCATTACTGGGTGATACAAAGAGGACTATATAAACCTTATAAATCAGTAGTTTTTGTTTTGTTTAAGTTATCTTTTGAGAAAAGGTCTTGCTATATAGTCAGGGTGGCTTTAAACTCACTATGTAGCCTAGGTTGTCCTCAAACTCATGCCTCGGCCTCCTAAGTGCTGGGATTATAGGGATATACCACCACACCTGTATAAAATTAATAGTTTTTTTTAAACTTGTCTTTTTCATATAATAGAGAGTACTCTGAATTTCTACTATGTTCTGTGATCTTTTGAAAATTGGGCCAGCAGACAGATAAATATGTCATTTAGACTTGTCATTACTCTAGCTGTATTTTCTTTTGATGTTTATGTAGGGAAATCTGGCAGTTAATCTACTGTCAACTTGGCTGCATTAAGAGACACTAAGAGTGTTAGTAACACTCTTGTGTGTTGATATGGGTGGGTCATAGGATGTGATGTTTGGAGCTACATCCATCCTTGGCCTCTTCCTTTCTGGTGCTTTTCCACTGTGCTTTTCTTCCTTGCCACCATGAAGTGAGCAGATTTCTTTCACCAGACACTTCCACCAGGATGGAGCAGCAGCTGTGGACTGAATCCTCTGAAACTGTCAGCCACATTAAACTTCTCTTCCTTTAGGTTTTAATTGGATTAAGTTGTAGGTATCAGGTATTTTGTTCCAGAAATAGGAAGACTTACATATGCAGGAAACATTGATCATCAACTGTGTCTTCCCATATCAAAGCACTGGCTAAAATTTCTACAGGCTTTTTATTGTCCCTGATTTGCTGTTTATCACCTACCCTGCACCCTTGATTTACATCATCAATTTAATTACAGAAAAATGAATCCTAGAAAATATGCTTTTAACCAGTTTTTCCTCTTCATATTAAGTTTAATTTTCAAGATTCAGAACATCTTAGATACATGTCTGCTGACTATGAGAAGGTCTAAAATAACACTTTCAGTTCTCTAGGAAGAAGTTTATTTTCTTCAGAAACTTTTATTTTGGATACTATTTTAGTCCCATTTCCATTTTTGAACTACTTACCACTTCTTAAGGAAGGAGAGATGGGGTTAGGGGTGAGCTGGCTCCTAACTGAAGAGCATCTGTGTGGAAGCCAAGAATGAGTAGAAAGCAAAATATAGAAGCTCTATACATTCCCTTGTGCCATGTTGCTTTGGCCATACAAAAGCTGGTAGAATTATGACTGAATCCATTGGAAAACTGTAGAACATTTATTCTGTGCCAGGAGTTATGCTAGGTGATGGCATTTATGACATTGAAAGTTTCTAGAACCATTATCATCTCTAATCTATATATGATTCTGTTGAAGACAAAAGATTAAGTGAAATTGCCCGAAGTCACATGACAACTAAGTGATGAATCAGACACCCATTTCCTCCCAGTACATAGCAAGTTTTCATTTTTAACACTCAATAAGTAACATAGGTCAACTTTTTGGCACTTATTTTCCTTGGCTTCCTCCCCTCCTGTCACATGTCCTGTCACATGTCCTGTCACATGTGTTTTTCTTCCTTCCCATCTCTCATTTATCTCCCTCTTCAAGTCACAGGTAGGTAAGTAACACCTTATTGAATGAATAATGAATGAATAGCACTCTTGTCATTGTGGGCATCGCACTATATTTATTAATTTGACAACTGAATATTATACTTGGTGTGGATGATCAGTCAGGACAGGAGAGCAAGAGAGGTGCTGCCAGAGGTGGAAGTGACTCCAAATGGAAAGGTGACATGTCTGGAGTGGAATCAGGAAGTCCTGAGAAAAGGAGAACAAGTTAGCAAATGTTCTTCTGCTTGACCTGTCTGCTAGCCAGTTTTCAAGAACTTCTGAAAAAGAATAGCCTTTCAACCTGTGGCTTTGATTTAGGAAGAATTGATTCATCTCTAAGTTTGGTCTGCTAATAAAAAGCCCCAAAGGCAATTTCATTTACATGTTTTTTTCTCTCCAAGTATTTTTTTACTTTACCTTATTGTTTTTCAGTGCTGGTTTTGGCTTTCAGTGTTCCTAATCAAACTATTTTTAGGCCAGTTATCTTCATTTCTATAAATCTGATACTTTTTTCATGTCTGTATAAATTTTAGGGAGAAATTTCATTTTTTCCTCCAACTATTGCTATCTAGTCATGTGAAAAACTTTAAATGCACTGTCATAAGATCTGTTTTATAGTACACCATTGCTGGAGCTTTTGCAAAATCATAGCCAAAGACAGTATGATTATACCCAAACTGCCCTCTAATTCATTAATTTGATTTATATATTAAAGCTTCAGACTAGATGTTTGAGCTTTCAGACTAAGGCAGCTACTATAGGTGTGTTTTAAATTTATTGCAGAAGTTTGTGTCCAGTGAATATCCAGTGTTACAATAATACTATAAAATATATTTAACCAAGGAAATCTAATTTTGATACAATAAAACCTACTTAAGGTTATAAAAAGACAGTGGAAAGAAACTCTTTTTTGAATAACAAAATTATGGTTCTAAACAAGATTGACATAAAACTGGCATACAGATAATTCTTAGACACTAAGAGCAAGAAATTAAATCTAAAAATCAGTTCTAGTCATTTAAAAAATTGATAATTTTTACAGTATGCAAAATAAAACATGATGAAAAATCAATAGAAATATTTCTATTCAATTTAGAGGCATCACATAAAAAGAGGTTTAGTGTGAAAAAGTTGTTTAACTTTTAAGTAGCAGATCAACAGATTTTAAATTTTTAAGTAGTAGAACTAAAATTTTAATTATATGATATCAGACTTTTCCAGGTGTACAGCAAGAAATATAAGTAAAGACAAGTCAGTTTAGGAAGGATTTGACCCTCTGACCCATATAAACAGTGTTAGCTGGTTATCTTCATTTTCCTGTATTGATAATCATCCTCTAATCCTCAGTTAAGGACTAGTAAGAAAGTAAATGAGCTGGATAATTATTTTATTGTAAAAATATAGAGAGATCCTAGAAAGAGCAATCCCATCTCTCTCTAATTCTTCCTCATCTGTCCCCAGGATGGTGCCCAGTCTGTTTATGGAGTTGCTGGTGGTGAAGTGAGAAGTAGAGGGTTTGCTTCCTTTGAAATTAATTTCCTCTTAGTTTTATCTCATTGTTTTATCTGCCTGTCCATCCATCCGTCTATCATCTATGTATGTATGTATGTATGTATGTATGTATGTATCTATCATCTATCTATCTAATCTATCTGAGACAGGGTCTTGCTTTGTAGTTGGCTGGCTCTGAGCTCACTTTGTAGCCTAGGCAAGCCTGGAACTCAGCAATCCTCCTGTCTCTGCCTCCCGAGTGCTGGGATTACAGGCGTGAGCCACCACACCCAGCACTGTGGTATGTGGTATTGATTGCTGGTGGGCGTGAGTTACCACGCCCAGCATTGTATGTGGTTACCGGGGGATCAAACTCAGGACCTTGCGCTTGCTCAGTGCTGGAACCACTGAGCTAAATCTCCGGCCCCTCATTTTTTTTTTTCTTTCTTTTTTCAAGACAGGGTCTCGCTTTGTAGTTCAGGCTGGCTCTGAGCTCACTATGTAGCCCAGGCAAGCCTTGAACTCAGCAATCCTCCTGTCTCTGCCTCCCGAGTGCTGGGATTACAGGCGTGAGCCACCATGCCTGGCACTGTGGTATGTGGTATTGATTGCTGGTGGGTGTGAGTGTCTACGCCCAACATTGTATGTGGTCACTGGGGATCGAACTCAGGACCTTGCGCTTGCGAGGCAGGCGCCGGAACCGCTGAGCTGCAGGCGCCGGAACCGCTGAGCTAACCCTCCGGTCCTCATTGTTTTATTTTTAATGTACTTTGGAAAAATGCAAAAACAAAATAAAAAAATTATGTACCACTATCCCAAGCAGGGTCCAGCAGATTCCCATGTCCTTCCTTCTGCTGGACTTTGTAATAAAACCTTCTCTTGAGGGCTGGGGATTTAGCTCAAGTGGTACCTCACCTACCTTGTGAAGTACTGGAGTTCGATCCACAGTACCACCAAACAAACAAACAAACAAAACCTTCCCCTACCTCTGAACTGTACTTTAGCTTTAGTTTTGCCTTTTCCAGAGAGTTAAGTAAATGGATTCATAGAGTATATAGTCTTTTGAGTTTAGGTTTTTAAAGTTTAGCATAATCTGTATATGATTAATCTATACTGCTTCATGTGGAGTAGTATATCATTGTATAAATCGACTTTGTGCATTTACCAAGCCTTTGATATTCCACTTTGGATCACTCCATGTGTGCTCAGCTCAGGGATGAGCCCAGAACCTTACATACAAATTTAGGGCATTCTTTCTGTAGTTCCGTTTTCTCCCACATCTTCAACACCAAGACCCTTTATCATGCTCTCCTGACCAGGAAGCTAGAGTTTTACATTCTCTGCACTGTTGCACATTTCCCTTGACCAACTTTGCCACAGATGTGAAATTCTAAGAGTAGAAAAGAGAAAAAGGATGGAGATTTCCATGTCCACTATTAGAGCATGGCAATTTCACTTCCTGGGGTTTTTCCCCTGAGTTGTATGTAGTACCTGTACACTGCTGTCTCAGAAGTACAGCCCCGTGACTGGATTCTACTCTGGGAAAAACCAGGAGAGGAAACAGAGAAAAACAATGCATTTTCCCCAGTCTTCAGCGTGTAGGCCTGGCCCCGTTCCCAGTCCTCTAGCTAGGCAAGTTTCTTTTGGAGATTTTTCTGTCTAAACTTGCTAGGACATTTTATGGTTTAAGCTGCCGTAGTGTTGAAACAAAGGGATCAAGGAGAAGGCAAAACTCTTACGACAACATTACAGTGATCTTTCTTCATGTTTTAATTTCCAGACATAATCTACATGTTGCTATTAAGTTAATGCACTTTTTATCTTGTGATGCAATGATTGTCACAGATTTTCAGTCAGAAAGGTAGATACAGACTGGGACATCTAAAAATAAAAAAAAATTGGGGTGCAAAACACAGAAATGCTGTGCCAGTCATTGCATCATGCCTTTCACATGCTGTTGTCCCTCTGTGCCGTTACGGTCTGCCCATGCCCTGCATGTCAGTAATCATGTGGCCCAGTGACACCACTCTGATTTTCTTTCTTGATTAATTGCTTCACGATCTTCATGCTTCATATTAGGCATTGTTCAGAAATTGGTGGATTCCAAAATAACTGGTACATAGACCATGACTTTAGGAAGCTTCTTCTTTAGCTGAAACCACGAATGACCTTCCTATAAGGGCAAAGGAAAGGCTAGGGGAGTGTAGAAAGGGCTGGGTTATTTCTTGCTGGGGAGAGATGAAATAGCTCAGTAGTTCAACTGGCTGGAGAGAACAGGTAAAGCTTCATTATGTAGAGGAAGGAAGACAGACTGAGAGAAAGTCATTAGGGGAAAAGAAAAGGAAATAGAGAAATAATTTGGGAACAGTCGATTCATTGGCTGGAAATGAGAGATTAAGAGTGAGGAGCGTTTGCTGTCTGATTAGGCACATATGGACTCACAGTTGTGTTTTGGAGTAGCATCTTTATATCTTGCTGTCTCCTCCAGCACCTGGCCCTCCATAAGGCATGATAATTGTAAAAATTAATCAGCATGTGATTGAAAATGTCAAGTAAACACAGGTGTTCTTTATTCTTCAAGGGGATGCTCCAGTTTCCAGGTGTAGGTGCTAGGAAGGATCCCTGGGCGAAAGTGCTCCATCCTCTCAGAATCACAGCTCTCAAACCCAGAATGCCCTGCTTCCAGGAACCCAACCGGAAGCTCTCTGCTTTTCACATGCAGCTAGTTCTCCTTTAGATATGTGGCAATGGCAGTCTGCGTCTTCAGCGTGACCTGAGGACTGGGGGTCCCAGCAGCCATTTCTGAAGTCAGATTGAGAGGAGTTTCTAAAGTGTTCCAAGTAAGTACCAAGATTTTTTGAATAAGTAAATTGACTCTGGAGACTACAACATTCATTTACATGTTAATTTTCTGATTTATTTTTATTTTAAAGCCTCATTACATCATCTCATCCTGCATATGGCTCTAGAGCTGTCTGTCTCAGTTTTTTAAAAAGAAGCTTAAGGAGACTAATTGTCTCAATGCCTCTTACAACCTGTTATTTATTCAAGAGTGCATTTACAGTAATGCATTAAGCAGTAGCCTAGTAACCTGAAAGAGTTAATGCACCTCCTCTTTTCCCACACTCCTTCTACCTTAGAATCACTTAGGCACTTCAGAATTTTTATTCAGTGAATACAAAATAATCATAATGACCAAAGTGCAGCAAGCACAGGCTTTTAAAACATGTTAAGATGGGGTTGTCTATTGACCTGTGGCAAACATCAGAGAATTAAAGAATAACTGTCTGTTATATCCAAGCTGTACCTACTACCATGGAGTATTTAAACTCAAGTCAGCCAAGACCAGAGACTAACAAACAAACAACTAGGGAAAGGTAGGTTTAAACCTAACATGCAGGGCCGGAGGGTTAGCTCAGTGGTTCCGGTGCCTGCCTTGCAAGCGCAAAGACCTGAGTTCAATCCCCGGTAACCACATATAATGCTGGGTGTGGTGGCTCACGCCTGTAATCCCAGCACTTGGGAGGCAGAGACAGGAGGATTGCTGAGTTCGCGGTGGCTTGCCTGGGCACCATAGTGAGCTCAGGGCCAGCCTGAACTACAAAGCGAGACCCTGTCTCCAAAAAGCAAAAAAAATAAAAATAAAATAAAAAAATAAAAATAAACCTAACATGCAAAACTGATTTTTTAAAGAAATGCAAGTCAGATCATTCTGCTCCCTTCTTTACAACTTTCAATGGTTCCAAATGTGTCAGCCTGTGGTCCTTGAAACTGGGTGTTTGTTCTGTCTGGACTCACTTCTGGCTTGTGAGAATATTCTTTGCAATTAAGCATTAGGATAAGGTCAGGAGAAATATTTGGATATTTGAGCCATATTGACAATGATTTAAAATCTACAGAGTGTTGGCTTCTCCCTTTAGTTCCTGTATCACTTTGGGGAAGTCACATTGTAGAGCTTTCTTTTCTTTTTTTCTTTTTATTTTTTTGAAACAGGGTCTTACTTCGTAGTTCAGGTTGGCCCTGAAGTCACTATGTAGTTCAGGCGAGCCTTGAACTCTGAACAGTCCTCCTGCCTCTACCTCCCAGGTGCTGGGATTACAGCCATGAGCCACCACGCCTAACATTGTGATACGTGGTATTGGGGATCGAACTTGGGATCTTGTGTTTGCCAGGAAGACGCTGGAACCACTGAGCTAAATCCCCAGCCCATACATGGTAGAGCTTTATAAGCATTCACTGTGTCTTAAAATATAGAGATAATAGTGCTTTCTTCTAAAGCAAGCTGAGAAATGAATAAAGAGGAAATTGTGTGTGATGCTTAAATTAGCATGGTCTCCATCTCAAGGTACATTAATAAGTAGTAACTATTTGAGAACATCAGACTCTTAGATTCAAATGGAGTCTGTCTGGTAAAGATGTAACATATACTGGATATTAAGACACTGGGTTTGTACAACCGAGTATGACAGTTTCTGCCTTGAGAAGTTAATTACTGAAGAGTAAAGGCATGTAAATAGATAAACCACCATATAGCAAGGCAAGTGCTGTGCCAAGAAAAACACATGGGTACAAGACAAAAAAATGGAGAAGTTCCTTTCTAGTCAATCTTGGACCTGGGCTTAATGCCTAGGTGATATGGAGAACTGGAGGAGGAGCAGGAGTTAAGCAGGTAGATGAGGAGGTTATTTTGGCAAAGGAATAGCACTTACAAAGGCCAAACATGAAAGACATGAAATGTTTTAAATGAGTGACTGTGAAAGATTTTCATGTAAGGCACGACTTAAAGATGTCTACCTTTTTAATTAGAAAACATTTTTAGCTGATACATAAAGGCATAATAATAATTATGCATACATAATTGTGCATAGAGTGCCGTGTAATATTTCAATACATCCATACATGAAATACTGTTTAAATCAGATGGAATATATATAACTCCTAGATGATTCATTTCCTTAAGGTGAAAACTTTCAAGATCCTTCTAGTTGTTTTGGAAATGTACAGAGCATGATCATTACCCAGAGTCACCCTGCCGTATGCTAGCAAACTAGAACTTGTTGCTCTGATCCAACTGTATCTTAGTCCCTGCTAACCAACTTGGCCCCTTCTCTCCTTACTGCTCACTTGCACTGACTTCCGGTACCTACCATTCTACTCTTCTATGAGATGAACTTGTCTAGATGCCACATGCGAGGTCATGTGGTAGCTGGCTTTCTGTCCCTGGCTTATTTCACAGAACAAAATGAACTCCAGTTTCACCTACATTGTTGCAAATGACAAGATGTCATTTTTCTGAGTGAGTAGTATTCTATTCGTTATCCAGAAGCTAGGTTGTTTTCATGTGTTGGCTGTGTGAATAGTAGTGTTCTGAGTGTGGGAATGTAGATGTCCCTTCATCACACTGATTTAATTTCTGCTGGATATATTCCCACAACTGGGACTGCTGGATCATAGGATCTTTCTATTTTTAACCTTTTCAGGAAGCTTTATACTGTTTTCCATCCTGTGTTAACTCCAGTCCCACCAATGATGTGCAAGAATTCCCTTTTCTCTACATCAGTGCCAGTGTTAAGCATTTTAACTTGTTGAAAATAGCCAGTTTTACTTGCATGAGATGATATTTCATTGTGGCTGGGTCTGTATTCCCTTGATGATTAGTGAAGCTGAGATCTTTTCAATTGCACATTGATCATTTGTGTGTCTGTTTTGAGAAATGTCTATTTAAGGATAGTGCCCCTCATTGAACTGGGTTACTTTTTTTTTTTGCTATTGAGATTTTGGACTTTCTTACACATTTTGAGTATCAATCATCATCACATGTATACTTTCGAGGTATTCCCTTCCATTCCACAAATTGCCTCTGTACTCTGTTGATTGATTCTGTTGCTGTGTAGGAGCTTTGTAGTTCAATTTGATTTCATTATTCTATTTTTGTGTTTGTTTTCCATTTTATTTTAGGGTCTTGTGTAAAAAAAAATCCTTGCATATTTCAGTGTCAGAAACATTTATGCTGTTTTCTTCTAGTAGTTTGATAGTTTCAGGTCTGCATTTAAGTCATTAATGCATTTTTTGTTGATTTTTTTGTAACTGATGGTAATGTTGTAGCTTCATTCTTCTGCATGTGTACGTCCATTTCTTAACACCATTTATGAGAATTGTCCTTTTCTTCTCTGTATTCTTAACACTTTTGTAAAAAAGATAAGTTGGGGCCAGAGATGTAGCTCATTGGTTCCAGCTTCTGCCTAGCAAGTGCAAGGTCCCTGTTTCAATCCCCAGTAACCACATACAACAATAGTGGGTGTGGTGACTCATGCCCACCAGCAATCAGTACCACATACCAAAATGCTGTGCGTGGTGGCTCACGCCTGTCATCCCAGCACTTGGGAGGCAGAGCCAGGAGGATTGCTGAGTTTGAGCCTTGTCTCTGGGCTACATAGTGAGCTCAGGGTCAGCCTGAACTACAAAGTGAGACCCTATCTCAAACACAGAAAAAGAAAAAAAGTGATCAGCTGGATGTAGATGTATAATTTTACTGGTAGGCTCTCTTTTCTGTCCTTTTGCTCTGTATGTAGCTTTTTAGAGGCAATTGCATGCTGTTCTGGTTACTGCAACTTTGTAGCATATTTTAAAATTGGGTAGTATAATGCTTTCTACTTTGTTGTTAAGTTTTTTTTTTTTTCAAATCGTCCAGCAGCAAGATAGCTAGAAAAATAAAAGAATGCAGGAGCCTTTTGAGTTTGCTGTTGGTATTGTCTCTTTAGTTTTGTGTATGATATCTGCAGTCTTCTGCATTTGAGATATAAAATATAATGAAGCCAAGTGCTAAAACATATATATATTTATGAAATAATAGAAACATGTATTACATGTTAACCTAGTGAGATTTCATTTTTTTAAACATTAAATTTAGAGTTAGCTGATACATAAAAACAAAATTGCACATTTTTAAGGGAAGCCATGTGATTTTTTGATACAAGTATACATGGTGTAATGTTTAAATCAGAGTAAGCATATGTCATCTTAATAATTTTCATGGTGAAAACATTAAAAATCATTTCTTCTAACTATTTCAATGTGTGCTATATTATTATTAAAAAAATAAAGACCCTGTTTCCAAATATAGTCACACTGAGCTAGGAGGGGTTTGGAATTCAACATACACACTCTTGGAGCACAGAATGCTCTCGGAACAACATCATCTTTAGTCATCTTAAACTTCTCTCTGCTCTCCACACAGGCCCCGCTGCTCTCTCTTCCTGCCTTGATTCCTGTCTCCTTTCTGTGCTTTGTTGCCCGGCCAGCTCATTTTTGATTCAAGCTTTACCTTGGTCACCAGGTTTTCGTCTGAGGACCAACATTGCATCTCACTCGTTCTGTACCCAAGAGACCCATGTGCTTAATACATTCACAATTTTAGGGACTCAACAAGGGAATGAAACTTATTATTACCCCTTTTTCTACTTTATTCCTCCTCCCACATCACTCCTCTTTAGTGACATCCATGACGGTCTGGTCTGGCCAGCCTTTGGGGTCTGGGTGGAGTTGAAGCTGGGTAATTTATACCTTCGGGGTGATGCCTTGATGAGCTGAAGGTGTGCAGCAGGGAGAGCCCATTTGCTCCAGATGAGAGCCATCAGTCATGTATGGCTATTTTGTATTTAAGTGAAGAAATTATATAAAATGACAAGTGTAGTCCCTCAGTTATATTAGTTATATTTCAAGCATTCAGTAGCTGTAGCCATTTCTGTCACTGCAGAAATTTTTGTTGGACAATTCTATAAAGCCAGGTTGGTCTGGGTTTGCTTCCTTTGTCTCATTTTGGATGTTTTGGATATAATGCAGTGCCAAGCATGTTGAACTGATGAACAAATTTTTTACTTTCTAGGAGATGAAAACATTGATTTCAGAATTTACTGGCCTTATTGTGGTCCTTGTGTAGCACTCAGTTGATCCTCACCAGCTTGTGAGCTAGTGCTACTTGGCAACAAAGAATGTACACATCTACTTATTTCCATACTGAGGGCCACTGAAGTATTCGGTGAGAACTTAGGATATAGATGAAAGGTGTCTTAGACGCTCCATCTTTCCATTTATATGCTCTGTTCTTTGAGGGCTACAGTCTCCTCTTATAGTCCCTAGTATTTGCTCTTTTTTTCCTACTAATACCTCGTGTTGCAAAAAACTGTGTATTAGTCATTTGTGCCTTACCAAAAACTTATCATATTACTTTCCCCTGTAGTATAGGACAGAATAATGTAATAAATTTAGATTAAGAAATATGCCATGAGAGCTTAAGAAAGTATTCTGTCCCCTTCCCTTTTCTGTTTCTTCTGCTCTAAAATTAGGGCAGTCATGTCTGTTGCATACTGTTGTATTTATATGGGAGAGTTTCCAACACAGTTTCCACCCCAGAATACATATATTGAAATTAGTTTTCTTTTTGGTTTATGAAATGTAATTACTGGCAAGTCACCAGAGTTTTTGAGGGCTTGAGTGCAGTGTGAAAGAGACAGAGCCCCCAGTAGGGCTCCCGAAAAATGTTCCTAGAGGCATTCATTCTGCAGATGATAGGAGCCTGCAGGAGCACAAAAGGTGAAACGTGGTTCAGTCTCCTTGGTTCTTTCCTCAGCTGATACGTTTATGACTTGACTCCTTTTACAATATGGTGAGGCTCTGTTGCAAACAGAAACCTCCCATTGTGAAGAAGTCACTTCTCAAAGTTCAAAGAAAAGGCTCCTACTGACAGCTCATTATATCTGGTAGCCAAGGTGCAGACCGGAGGCAGATCCAACCACAAGCAGACTGGATTTGCTGGGTGTGGCTCTGTACTTCTGCCCCTTGGGGAAATCTGTTACCTTCTCAGCTGCTTTCTGGCATTGACAGACTGTCCACACTGTGGGGACCCATGGGGATAACAGAACAAGGTGACGGATGAATGGGTGATTACAGTATTTAGTGAAGAACTTGGTACTAGTGGGACAATTCTTTTCTTTTGTTTCTGCCCCCCTCCCATCCTGCAGTGCTGTGGATTAAACCCAGGGCCTCACACATACTAAACAAGAGCTCTACCCAGCCCTCCTTTTAAAAATAACTCTATCAATTGATTTTTATCATGTTAATTCTAATCTTTATTTTTTACTCATAAATTTTTTATTGGTGTATGTTGGTGATGCATAGTATTTACATTCATTTTGGACAGTTGGTACAGATGTACTCTATGTCATACCTTGATCATTTTTGATCCTTTTTCCCCTTCCCAGGGTTCCCTTCCTTATTGTAGCCCCCAGTAAAAGGAAATGACGCTGGAAGGAAGAGGGAGGGAATATAGACTTCTAATTCAAGCATGAAGAAGAATTCAAAGAAGAGCTTTCCTTTTAAATTAAACATTTCACTTGTATAAGACAAAGTTTAATTTTATGAGTCACACTTTGTTGACAGTCATCACTGACAGAATGGTGATGGCCTAAAGTCACAGATGTTGGATGAATAGCACTAAAAATAGAAGCTTTTCATGTGATGACACAAAAACCTTAAAATTTCTCCCCAAACTGAGCTACATGTAATTGGTTCTACTAGACAATTATTTTAATTGTATTTTTTCACGTTGTATTTTAAATTTGAAAAAGACATGTGGAAGGGTATAATTGGAAAAGATTTAAGTGGCATTATTCTACTTGTTTTCCTGCTTTAAAGCAATTTGTTCTATAATTCAAAATATTTTTAGATCTGAGCTTTTGGAGACAATAGGTAGCCGTAACAACTGGGGTGGAATGAATTCTTAAAGAGTTGAATGAGTCAGTAGGGCAATATGATAGTATTGTGATGGGCTACATATTGTTTAATGTGTTACATCTTTTATTCACTAGCCATTCACTAATAGTTCTTTCCTCTACCCCTGTTCTTTCTTTCCTTCTTTATCTTTTTTCCCTTGTCTTCTTCCCTCCCTCCCTCCCTTCTTTCCTGTGCATCTTCCCTTCCTCCTTCCCTATCTCCCACTTCTTTCCTTCTTTCTTTCCTCCTCCTTTCATCCCTTCCTTTCCTCTTCCCTCCATTCACACCCTTCATTATTTCCTGAATACCTACTTTGTTCCAGACATGACTCTAGGCTACCACTCAGGGTGGTTTGTACCATCAGTGGTTGAAAAGGTGTAAGATTCTGTCCTTGCAGAACTTATATTATTAAAATAATCTCCAGCTCATCTGGGGCTGCTCTTGAAGCATTGGTAGATTTGCCATAAACTGAAAAGCAGGATTCAGTTTCTCTGGTTTTCAGAGCACATCAAAAAGCCATTTCCACCTACATACTGCATTCTAAGCACCTCATCACTTAGACTTTGGGAAGCCCAACCTTAAGATTACTGTTCTGGTGAAGTGCCTTAAACAGCCTTGTCTTTATAAATCTCTCATTTCAAGTGAAATTCATCTAAAAACTTATATCATTTTTTAAAAGTCTAAAAGTCTTTTTCTTTTCTTTTTGAGCCCTGATGGACTGTCCTGTTTTGCCATTTCCACTGGAATGTTTATGAGATGAGTGCTATCCAGGCACTGATTCATCTTATTCATTTAGGTTCTGAAATTTGCATCCCTTTTCCTCTGACAAACAATAGATGGCAACATGTTCTGCATCAAGATCACAGTGAGTCTGTTTCTCTTGTGCTTAATATATTTTGAGTTCCTAAGCACGAACTGTCCAACTCTCAGCCCATATGTTAACAAATTAAGTAGCAGAACTCAAAATGCAAGCAAAAGAGAGTGCTTTCAGTGAGATTCATTGCGCACAAATCTAGCATTTATGGATGAGGAAATGAGCTGGGCACGGTGGCACATGCCTGTAATCCCAGCACTCTGGAAGGCTGAAGCAGTTTGAGCCCAGCTGGGCAATTCAGTGAGAGCCTGTCTCGAATAAAGGCTGAAGAGGTAGCTTAAAGTGAAGGCTCCAGGTTCAATCTGTACTGCTTGAAAAAAAACAAAAAACAACAAACCAACAGTAAAAGTGCAGGAACAAAGAAGTGCCAGGCAGGCTGGAGATATGGCTCAGTGGTTCCGGTGCCTGCCTAGCAAGCAGAAGGTCCCTGCTTCAGTCACCAATAACTACATATAATAATACTGGGTATGGTGACTCACGCCCACCAGCAATCATTACCACACATCACAATGCTGGGCATGGTGGTTCTTGCCTGACATCCCAGCACTTGGGAGGCAGAGGCAGGAGGATTGCCGAGTTTGAGGTTTGCCTGGTCTACATAGTGAGGGCCAGCCTGAATTACAAAAGCGAGATCCTATCCAAAAAAAAAAAAAAGAAGTGCCAGGCATGTCTAAAACAATTTATACATTTGCAGTGATTATCTTTGTCCTACCTCTTTTTAAATCTTCTCCACAGTGTTGTTTATCTTAGTTTGTTGAACTGTGCCTAGAAATCCAGACTGTGAAAAATCTTAGTGAAAAATGTTATATGATACCAGGAGCCCAACTGGTCTACAGAAGTGTTCTCCTTTTTTTAAACTTAGTTTTTTTTTTCCTTCCTTAAGAAAGGGAGACAAATTATCATTTAAATGATGTACATTTGAAATCTG
Organism: Thryonomys swinderianus; assembly: GCA_004025085.1. Classification (NCBI taxonomy): domain Eukaryota; kingdom Metazoa; phylum Chordata; class Mammalia; order Rodentia; family Thryonomyidae; genus Thryonomys; species Thryonomys swinderianus. The sequence continues at coordinate 49,020 of PVIC010005417.1, forward strand.
TTAATTCTATGTATTAATGTTTCTGAGCATAAGCACCCTGAAGTTTTGTCTCCTTGTGAGATTTCTATTATTCCAGGTAATATAGGGCATCTGAATTTGGTAGTAATAGCCTCCTTCTTCTAAGGATCTAGATTTCAAAGTGAGAAATGTTAGTGGTATTTATTTCCTGTTTATGCCTAAGGCAAGAAAAATATTTCTTCAATTTTCTTTTCTTATTTAACTTTTGTTCTCAAACTTTTAATACATATAAGTTAAATATTTATGTAAATATGATTTTATTAAATGTTGCTATAGAATGCTATATATACGTAAACACTGTTCAAGGTGCTACTATTGGGAATGAAAATGAATAAAAATAACATTATTATGATAGTAATAATTATTAAATATCACTACCTATTTTTGCCAGTGCTGCATATAGTGTATTCATGAGCATATTTCATGAACTCTGAGTTCTAAAATCAAGACCATAATGTCCTGCTCACATACAGTGGGTACATAGTAAATATTAATCAAACAGGCTTAATTGTTACAAATTGTTCACAAAGTATTTTGTCTACTTTTCCTGTTTTAGTTAAACTTGAAGCTTTATTTTGGAAAGATCAAGTGAGTCCTGGATCTCTGTGTTTATGAAGCTACTGTGTTAGCTTTTCATTGCTGTGACAAAATACCTGAGAAATACAACCTGGTGGGTGTAAGATTTATTTTGGTTCATCATGTCCGTCCAAGGTTGGCTGGTTCCCTCGCTGTAGACCTCTGGTGTGGTAGAGGATCGTCAGGGAAGGGCCTGAGGGAGGAAAGCTGCTCATGGTAGCGAGGAAGCAGAGAGGGAGAAAGAGCCAGAGACAAAAATATGGCCTCCAAAGTTATGCCCCATGACTTGAACCAGAACCCATCTTCGGTTTCCATTATTTGCCAATAGCACCCTCAAATTATGATCTCATAAATAGATTAATCCACTGATGAAGTTAGACCTCTCATAATGGGATCACTTTTCAAAAGCCCCACCTCTGATCACATGAGGCTTTCAAGAGATATTTTAAATCTAAATATAATAGGTGCTGACTGGATGAATTTCAAGGCACCAGAAGGGAGAGAAAAGAGGAAGTGCTTATGTTAAATGAGGCATCCGTGGAAGTTAAATGAGTGAAAGATTTGACTGAGTGACGACAGGAAGAGAGAGCTCCTGTAGAAGTGTAAGCCGAACAAAGAACAAAGTCCATTATGGATATTTGTTTGCCTTATACAAGTGAAAGCAGGAGGAGAGAACTAGGGATTGAGGCTGGTTGCTAATGGTTGGGAAGCAGTGGAGGAAGTTCATCTACCAGCGTGGCAGGAAGGTGGAGGAAGCCAACTAGGAGAGGGAGGAGCACAGATTCTTGCTTGGGAAATGTAGCAAGATGACTTGATTTAACAGCTTCCCCATTTTTTCTTCCTGTGTTTTCTTGTCTCATAGTTTGTTGAATAAAGAATTTTGGTGCCTGCTTTTTTTTTTTTTTTTTTGAGACAGGGTCTTGCTTTGTAGTTCAGGCTGGCCCTGAGCTATGTAGCTCAGGCAAGCCTCAAACTCAGCAATCCTCCTGTCTCTGCCTCCCGAGTGCTGGGATTATAGGCATGAGCCACCACGCCCGGTTTGCTTTTTTTTTTGTCTTCTTTCTGCTGTGGAGCCAGTAATTCTATTGCTATCTCCTTCCCACCTAAGTTTTTCTTTTTATAAATGACATGTTTAAATAAATTTAAAAACTCTGAAGAAGGGAAATATTTCATGAGCAAAAAAGTTAGGGGTACATTTAGAAGTGGAGTGGAGTATAATGTAGGTATTACACAGGCCCTTGGAATGCAGAGGGAATAAAATAACACTGCACAATTTTCCATATTTGTAATAGTATAAAATAGAAATACCAAAAATGTGCTCATTTAGAACACATTGATAAGTAAATAGAAGAAAATAAGGACTAAATAATTTTAGATGTCATCAAATTTTCCCTTTTATTTTTCTAGTTCTGAGTATTTCCTTTCTCATTGAACTTCATTGTTGGTGCTTTTTATTTTTGTTTTGAGACCAGGTCTCACTAAATTACTGACTTGCCCCGGTTGGCCTTCAATCTGCAATCTCCCCGACTCACCCTCCCAGAGTGCTAGGGGTATAGGTGTACACTACTGTGTCCAGTTAAATTTTTCTCTTCTTATTTGTATTTGGGTTAGTGTATACAAATCATATTATGATTACTTGTAGAATCGTATAATGTTAGCAAATATATTTTCACACATACATATGTTAGATTATCATTGTTTTGTCTAAATGTCATGGTATTAACACATACCATTATTCAATCACCTATGGCTGAGATTATACATTTGTTCTGCTTTTTAAAGTTATAAATTATTTTTAAAAACATTCTTTCATCTTATTAACTTGCTTATATTTATTTTATTTTTTGTTAGGATGAGCAGAAAGCCAATTGCTGGGTTAGAGGATATTTATATTTTTAATGCTTTTTATCTGTACTTTCAAAAACCTAGAAAATTTGTGTTACTCTCAGCAGTATATGAGATTATCTCACCTAGACTCCAAATTTGGTTTAATAGATTTTAAAATGTTTATTAAATTGGCTAATAGACAATGATGATTCATTTTAAAATTATGTTTCACTGTTATTGAGAAAGAACATCTTATCATTTATAACTTTGGATTTTTTCCTAGTGAATTGCCAGTTTATTATATTTGGTAGCTGAATGATTGCTTTTTATCAAACCTGGAAAAAAATTAAACATAGGGTATTAGTTCTGAAAATGTTTAATGGATTATTTTTTCACTAATTTGTCAAATGCTTTAAATAATTTTTGTTAATATTTCTCAGCATAATATTTTGTGACAAAATAGTCCATTTTTAATTTTTTAAAATTTTTGACATTTTTGTATATTGCTTACAGTCTTTTCCAACTCCAGTTAGAAAACTTTATTTGCTTCAGATACTTTTTTTTTTTTTTCCTTTGGAGACAGTTTGGGCTGGCCCTGAGGTCACTATGTAGCCCAGGCAAGCTTCAAACTCAGCAATCCTCCTGCCTTAGCCTCCTGAGCACTGGGATTACAGGCATGAGCCACCATGCCCAGCAGTTTCAGATATTTTTATGATTTCATTTAAAATCACTGATTAGGACTTCACTTAAAGTTTGATTTTTGAAATAGTGACTTCCTTATATTGCCTTTTCTAAAATTATCAACTTGATATTCCAGCACAGTTTATTACAGTCATTACTTTCCCTTTGGTTGAAATCTCACCTTTATCAAACAGTAGATAACTTTCCTGACTTGTTCTGTCTTAGCAGAGACACTGAGCTGAGTAACTGTTCCTTAGTATCTGGTAGGGGAGCTATCTGTATTCGTTTTCTTTTCAAACCTCTCTTAAATCAGTTTTAAATGTTTCCTTTCAGAAGGAGTTTAGAATTATTTTGTCAAGTTTCTCCTAAATCATTTTGAAAATTTGATGGGAATTCCATTAAGTATATGGATAAGTTTACTGATACTTCTTTATAAGAATAAGTCTTTTCATCCAGGAACGTGGTCTTTCTCTAGTTAATAAAATTTTTTATATCCTTTGGTCAAGTTTTATAATTTTGTTCATAAAGTTTCCATGTATTTCAATTTTCTATTTTCCCACTGAGAAAGGAATCTGTTATATTTTACAACTAGGTATTGGCGAGATAAATAAAAGCAATAGCTTTTTACATTTATTAGGCAGTGGCCACCTTCTAAGCTTGTTTGCTAGGTTCGTTTGTAATATCTGATGTCACTGGATATTTTAGAGAAGAAAGCACATTCCCTCGGAGCCAGAGGGGGGATAACTGACTACTGCAGGGGCAACCAGAATGGTCATATATACCCGTTAGTATCAGGGTTCCCAAGTGAAACATTTTATCCATATGGAATTTGCTAGGCAGGCTTACAAGATCAGAAGAAGAGCAAATGGCTGTCTTGAATCGGAGGTGGAGGAGTCCAGAATGGCCATCTGAGCTCTGAAGAGCCAGTGCATCCAGTAACAGTTGAAAGCCAAAGGCCTGGAGTTCCTTGCAGACTCGCTGGTGTAAGCCCGTGCTGGAAAGCCAAAGAATCTGCCTTGGGGGGTGGAAGAGGCTACACTGGAAGCCTGAAGGAACTGGAGATCACCATGAAAAGGCAATGACAAAACCCAGAGCACCTGCAAAGAAAAGGGGAGGCTTCCTTCTTCTTTCCTTTTTTATTCCTTCCAGGCTATAAACCTATTGGCTGGTGCAACTCCCGTACTGGGTGAGTCTTCTCCCCTCAGCTTAAATGTCATTCATTCACAGGCACCCAATGATTTTAATCTTCTAGGTCATTCCAGCTTCAGTCAGGTCAGTGTATCATAATTACTGGTCAAATACATTTGTCATGGAAGGTCATCCCTTTGTATGGGCTGGAATGATCTTGTGGCTCAATCAAATCACTCTTGCTCTTAATTTTGAGGTAGCTGGGAAATAACAATAAAGAACTTTACTTGCTTGGGATGCAGGTAGATAAGTGATTTTAGAGTTCGCTTCAGTTGGGTCATACTGGAGTTGATGAATTTTCTCAAATTCTACATAGAGAACAAACATTTCTCCAGGGTCCAGAATGTCAAAGATCTCCCTCAGAAATTTTCCTCCTGTGGATTAGAGTTGGACTCATACTCCTAAGGTTTGCCTTCTGGTTCCAGATTTTTTTTTTTGTTCGCCACTGGCTGCTTTCTTTAGAAACATCTCATTGCTGAGAAAGCTACCTAGTTGTTTTTAAAAGAATGAGTATTTCTTCCATTATGTGTTGACTTAATTATACTAAATTTTAGAGAATAGGCTTAATTTTTTGATTTTTCATGTTTAGTGAATGTACAGAGAAATTATTCATGAACTCTGTACACATGGCTTCCATAGTCATAATAGAAAAAAGTAGTATCAGTGGCCACACTGGACTTTTTAGGTCTTTCTGTGAAAAAGTTATTAAATGCACAAGGGAAAATTAATAGATGCACTTTGATGACAGTGAGGACATTGCTAAAAATTGGGAAGGGATACTTGGATGTGGTAACCTGTGACTTTCTCTAACTCAGTCCTTTTGGTGGATGCCACTGATGTCACATCTAGGACAATTTTTCAGTGACAATTAAAGGATACTCCGGAGAGCAAAAGGCCTGGAGATTTATAGAATATTTTGAATAATGGGCAAGTGTCTGTGCCTCAGGAGAGTATGTCACCATTTCCCTCTGAACCAGAAGAACAGAATTAACTCTTTTGATAAAAGAGCAGATAAAACATTGCCAAATTATTAACATATCATTACAGTTTAGTCTCACAAGATATATTGGAACAAGTCTATTGGATGCTATTGATACTATTTTTTTTTTTTTTTTTTTTTGCTTTTTGGAGACAGGGTCTTGCTTTGCAGTTCAGGCTGGCCCTGAGCTCACTGTGGTGCCCAGGCAAGCCTCCACGAACTCAGCAATCCTCCTGTCTCTGCCTCCCGAGTGCTGGGATTACAGGCGTGAGCCACCACGCCCAGCATTATATGTGGTAACCGGGGATCGAACTCAGGTCCTTACGCTTGCGAGGCAGGCGCCGGAACCACTAAGCTAACCCTCCGGCCCTGTTGGATGCTATTGAAAGGCTTGCCAGAAAAATCTGTCCCAGGTAGGCTTGCTTATGCTAGGAGAAGACACAAAATACATAGCCACATTAAACATAAGTACAAATTGAACATGTGTTATTGATCTCCTCCTTATTTCTTTGTGATGTACATATGTGCTATTTATATATTATGCTGCAAACTTCCCATATACTGTTGATGTGGTATTTTACACAATATTTTACAAATAAGGAAGAGGGATTACATGGTGTCTTCCTAGACTGAAACATGAAAGCAGCCTTCCCAGGGGTAGTGCTCTATGTGTCGCACCTCAGGACCTTCAGGGATGTCCCAGTGTGTTTAGCTATGGGCCCTTTGCCAGGTGATAAGCTGGCACACCATGGCCATGTTGTGGGAGACATTCCATGTTTTTTAGAATAAAAGAAATCCTTTAAAGAGGCCTATAAATTGGATCATTGGGGATGTCTTACAGCAGACGTGAGAGTATAAAGCAGAAAATAAAAAACAACTGGAGCAGGAAGGGAACCAGAAGAGGCAGATTTAGAGGGATCAGAGAAGAGAGGGGAATTTTGCAGAGCGGTGTCCCGAAGTCGGGGGAAGGTCAAATGACCCTCTCAGTGGTATCCTTGAAAAAGTGACTGGATTCTGGAAAGGAGAATTTGTGAATGGCCCTCAGTGTGCAGTTTTAGCAAAGTGGGCACAGCAGGCCAGACCAAAAGGGGCTGAGACAGGAGAAGGCAGGCAGGGAAAGAGACAGCACAGCTAGATGGTTTGCATAGGTCTTAGCAGGCAGCTAGCCTGAGTTTAAGCTCACACTCTCTGATACACCAAGTGTGCTGTTCTCATGAGCTTCTTAGATTTTTCAGCACAGTTTCCGTATTCATACAGAGGAGCTGATGACAGTATCCACCTCGGGAGGGCTAAGTGTCAGAATGCACATAAACACGGCACAGTCCTGGATTTGTAAGAAACATCGAGTGACTTTTAGTGATCAAACAAGTACAGGCAATAAAGTTTACTGTATTTCAACTCTAATTTAGATTATTTTAGAAGAGGAAAAAAGTGACTGTAGACAGAACTCAAGAATCTTTATAGGCTAATAGAGTAGTGTCCAGGAAAATACTATTGAACAAGAGAGAAAGAGAAGTAACTCAGAATGTGAAAGGGATGACAGAATGATAAAAGAAGAGCTTCTAGGCCATGTACACATTTTCAGGCTGTACAAGGAAGTTGAAGAGCTTGCTAGATAACCCTAATCGTCAGAGTAAAAACCCACAGGTATGTTTATTTGTGGAGAGGAAGGGGCCGGGTATTTAAGAGCGTAATAAGGAGAAAGATCTGGTCAGTTGTCATGCCATCTACTATGGAAAATTAATGAAAGCCAGAACAAGTTGAGATAAACAACTCAGCTCTGTGGCCAGGCTGGTGTTAGGCTGGCTTCATAGGGGACTGTGTATTCAACAGTTCGGTTACAAGGCTAACACTGGCAAATCAGGAAGTGAGAAGATAATACAGAAGGGGGCAGGACATTTGTCTTCAGAGGTGGGACTTAGAACAAGGCTCAGGAGAGAGTCTAGAGCAGAGCAGTGCTGGAGGGAGGAGAGAGCACAATTAATGCCAAACTATGAGTGAAAAATGGGAAATAAGCCAAGGTAATAATGAATATTTCATTGTATATTTGCATGGAGTTGGAGAGACACTGGCCTTTTGATTAAAACTAAAATAATTTCTCAAAGAAAACTTGGCGAATCATTATTAGAGAAAGAAATAAGTTTTGGGTCTGATAAAAACTCCTGATAAAAAGTAAGGAATGCTTAGAAGTTATTTGGTTTTTTTTTTTTTTTGGCCAGAGGCCCTCTTTGAATATAGACTCCAAAGTAAAAAAGCCAGGAAGTGAAATAAAATAATTTTAAAATTTATCTAATCTTGTTGGCACAAATAGGAGGCAAATCTCTTCTACATCTGAAGAACTGTATGCTAGAAATAGATTCATGGTTAAGGCTGTGAATTGACCAGATCTTTCTTCTTTCTCGTTTTGAAAATCAGAATGATTGGTTATAAGCTTTATAAGGTTATTACTTTAAAAGATAGTCTTCTAATAATATTGCTATAATTAAAATAATGCTTTTTATCCTCATAATAAATCAGATAGGGAGATGTATCAATTTACTACTGTAACAAATTAGTACGCATTTAGTGGCCTAAAAGAACACAAATTTATGATTTTACAGTATTCGAGATCAGAAGTCTGAAATAGGATTCAGTGGGCTAGTGAAACATGAAAGTGTTGGTAAAAGGTTATATTCTGGAGGTTGTAGGAAAAAACCACTTGGTTTCTGCTGCTTTCTAGAAGGATCTGTGTTCTCTGGCTTATGGTCTTTTCTTCCATTTCTTTTTTTTGTTTTTTTTCCTTTTAGTGCTAGTGTTCAAAGCCAAGCCCTCCCACATGCCAGCCAAATGCTGCTCCTCTGAGCTACATCGCCAGCTTCCCTCATCCACCTTTAAAGCTGGCATCATGGCTCCTGCAAACCTCTCTTTCTATGACCTCTGCTTCTCTCACCGCACTTCCTCTGACTCTGGCCTTCCTGGTTTCCTGTTATAAATATACTACTCTTATTTTGAACACACATGATTTTAGCCACTTTCGGAAGCAGTTCTTTGTGAGGGTCATTATAAGCTGTGGTCAAAAAATGTGGTGAATGCCACTGCTAAGTGCTGTCCTCTAAAAAGGCAGCTCATGAAAACGTTATGGTGTGTCCTCATCTGCCCTGGTCCCTGGACTTCTTCAAAGTCAAAATGGCCACGAAGGGTAAAAACTTTGAATCACTTCAGGATATCTAGGGAACCATGAGAACATAACTAAATATACTCAAGAAAGGTCTTGCAGAATTGGTTTAGAAAATGGCAAGAATGATGCAATAGGCATGTTAGAAGTAAGGGAGGTTAATTTGACGGGGAATAATGGTGACATGTTACAGTAATGGTGACATTTTACAGTAATACATATTTCTAAAATTTAAAGATTCATCATGTTTTGATCTGCATGCCTTATGTGTGCATATGATTAGATTCCTGTAGCCATTGTAAATCACCCCAAACTTGTTTTAAAACATCAGGAATTTATTCTCTCAAAATTTTGGAGGTGTAAGTCCAAAACCATACTCTTTGTGCCATTTGGAGCATCACTAAGCTGGGGTCACGTGGCTCCAATCTCTGCTCAGTCTTCAGACCCCCCCCCCCCCCCCCCCCCCC